>JAECUM010034825.1:0-30511 GCA_016617855.1 Megalonaias nervosa
ACCCGTAATTACAAACCTCCTACAGGGAGCTGCTTTATAAGGGATAGGTAAAAATATGTAATATCCAGAAGATAAAAGTAGGACTTTGGAGTCACAAGATCTCAGACGTGACCATTGAAATCTGAAGGAAGGACGAAAACTGAGTTTAGTGCCTTACAAATGATGGATGGAATACCATCGTTGGCAAGAACAACGGACCACACATTTACATCCCAGTCCTCATTTTGCCGAGATGTCACAGTTACAACACGAATTGCAATCGTTGATGAATCGCAGCGATTTGTCAGAAACGCAAAATCGCAACGGTACGATGAATTGTTGCAACGACTGCAATTCTCTCACTAGAAAGCTTTAGACGAAACAGCTCTAGCGACTGCGAAAGATTTTAAGTCCCTGATGAAAAGTCCACCACCACCACCACCACCACCCCAGTAACCAAGACAGACTTAGCCGCACGGATGCCTGAAGAAGAAGAGGCAAGAGAAGTCTTTCAAACACGGTCAGCAGATCCCATCCCTAGTAAGATTGCAGCGTCCTTGTTGACCCCATCCCCACAGCCCAACGAGAAGAACTTAAAGCTTGAGTTAAAACGATGATGTCCACTCCTTCTTTGACAGAAGTGAAAAAGAAAGAAGGGAAACCAGAATTGACAAATGAAAAGAAGACCAAAGCCATCCCATTATTGCCATCACCACCAACACCACCACCACCCTCGACTTCTCCTCCCGTGACACATCGGACACGTAAAGCCGTTTCAATACCACCACCTCTTCCCATCCAAAGTAGCATCAGTGAAGAGTGGGTGACTTATTAAAAGTGGAGATTGTGTTAGCCAGCATTTATTACAATCCAGCCCATTCTGCGTGGTACTGAGGAGTTCAGAAATTGTATTGTGCTGCCAAAACTAGACCGAAAAGTGTCCGTTTACCTCAAGTGCAACGATGGTTACAAGAGCAAGCCACGTACATCTTGCACAAACCCATTCGACGAAAATTTTCCAGAAGTAGTCCCCGAGTGGAAGGCATAGATCATCAATGGCAAGCCGATTTAGCAGATGTCTCTCATATGGCTATCTGCAATCGCTGCTACAAATATTTGTTTTGTGTCATCGACGTCTTTTCCAAATTTGCCTGGGTTGTGCCATTGACTTCCAAATCAAGCACTTAGTGCGAGCCCTTAAACTGGTGTTGAAACAAAGAGGTCGTCACCCTTTTCAATGGCAAACTGACAAAGGCACTGAATTTCTGAAACAAGGCTTCCAAAAAGAATTAAAGAAACGAGACATTCATTTTTTCACCACCGATAATCCCGAAACCAAAGTCAGCATCGTGGAACATTTTCAACGCACCTTCAAAGAACGCATGTGGAAATATTTTACGCATCAACACACCCTCAACTACATTGACGTCTTACCGCACCTGGTCCAAGCGTACAACCAATCTTACCATAGGAGCATCGGATGTGCTCCCCAAGAAGTGACTCTCGACAACGATGTGACCGTCTTTGAGCGCCTGTTTGGTACGTCCCCGACTGTGACTGACCCCAAGAAAGGTTGAGTTTTAGTAGCAGGGGATTGGGTGCGCATTGGCAAACCCAAACGCACTTTCGACAAAGGTTACTTACCCAAATGGACCATCCAATTGTTTCCTGTCACTGGACGAGTGCTTGGCCGTCATCCTGCCGTATATAAATCTGAAGACATGAACGGAGAAGTGTTAAAAGGAACGTTTTACTTGCCCGAGTTACAACGCGTGACACAAAAAGAAGACGAAGTGTACGACATCAAAAGCATTCTCGAACGAAGAACCCGAAAAGTGGGAAAACGACGTGTCAAAGAAGTCAAAGTACGTTGGAAAGGATATCCTCCCAGTTTTGACACTTGGATCGACGCTTCGCATGTTCATCGACTATAAAAAGAAGTGACCATTACGCCCTTCAACAAAGCCTCAACCCCCACAATGACCACTAATTCACCGAGTTCTTCTGTGCAAGATCTACAAAAGCAACCCTTGTGGGTGTGGTGTGGAGAATGTGTGCCTAAAACGCAAACCGTCTTTTTCTGCCAAGTCTTTGTGTTGTATTGTGTCATCGGTGCTGCCATTGCCAATTTGAGTTTGCAACAAGAAGACAAACAATTGTGGACCATTTTATTCAGTAGTTGCATCGGTTATCTTATCTCGAATCCTTCCCTGAAAAACTCTAACGGTAACAACAACGGAAGTCTTGCGTCCTACGTCGGTCACCCTCTCAACAGTCACCACCCAAATAACCACCTCAACAATCCTCTTTTAGACACTCCTCTGACCTCCAGCAACTCCTCGGAGAACAAAACTCTGGATTTATAAATAACCAATTTTACTTAGCGTTACCCAGTGACAGTTTCATGGAGGTGTTTCCCAAAAATACATTATGCTATTTCACAGTCAAATTACTTCAGGCCATCCAATTGGATCACGAAGCCCATTGGGAAGTGGCTTTGGTGGAAATGATTCACCCTACACAATTCCTAAATATCATTCCGAATCAAAACACTTTTACAGTCGAAGTTCGTGACGAGCAAGTGCAACTAAGCTTGGATGCAACTGCAAGTAACTATGAAAACAGAGGACACCAAAAATAAACGGTCGACATATCTGTTGAGAATTCATGTAGGCTCTTTTTTTAGTGATCAACATTTGGTGAACACGATTGCTAGCATTTTCAATTTGGTGTTTGGCAACGTCTTGGACAAAACTAAAAGGATGTCACCACTGAGTACCATCAAGTGTCTCGTCGCCTGCTGATGAAATATTTAGAGGACAAAGTGTTGGCCATTACATTTGGTCCTGAATTATATGACATTTTAGGTGGAGACCCCAAGGTGATCAAGATTAAAAACAAAAAACCAGCCATTACCAGCAACTCGGACTTTGCGAAATATTTTCGATTCCCTGTAGAAGTGAACCAAGGACTGAATTTGATCTTTGTATACTCCGATGTAGTGGAGTACAATGTAGTGGGACACACCTCCGTACCGTTACTGCGAGACATTCCTGTCAAAGTGGACTCTGCCGTGACTGCTGCCAAGGAAGGTGGTAACACCTATCACGCTCACCGCGAATTTGTACATCCTCACTATTTGCCCGTCAGTAAGTTGTATTTTGATACTGTCAATATTACTATACAAGGAGATCTAGGGCAAAATAGTCCATTCACCAAAAGGAAAGTTACAGTGGTACTCCATTTTCGAAAACGATTCTCTAACAACTTGTAAGCCATGTATCAAGTTTACCAAGGAGTCGCTAGAAACGAGGACATGGTTTAGGAGATTTGTTCGGTGGTCCCCGTTTTGAAACCGATGGTGACACGAGGATTGCACGCCTTGAAAGATACCATTTGACGCACAGTAAAGAATTTCTCCAAAATATCATCATCGACAAACAAAAACCCAAAGAAACTTTCTTAAGAGCAGTCAAAAATGTCTTGCTTTAAACAAGCAAAGAGATTTTGGGTCGATGAGAAACTCCGATAAATGACCTGCATTCTGCTGAGACAGGCATTCCTGCTTCCCTGACGCCACAGCAAGGGCAAGGCAGAAAGAGACGACGAAGACACCGCTTCAGAGTTCTTCACACAATCGGAGCTAGAAAGACTAAGAAAAGAAGAACCGTCCGAGACTTAGACGTTTTTGATTATTAAATCACAGAGAGAAAGAAGAAATGATGCACCTAGAGTCTTGCGCCTCTTACAAGTCGGAACTGGAACTGTTTACCATGCCACCCACTATGATGACGATAAAAAAATGCATGGATCGTTTGCATTAGGACATGTGGTTGCAAGAGAAGTATTTGCTGAACTGGGTAGATATCCGCCTAAGATTGAATCTCAGCAGTACCGTTTTCCATTTGATGGCTGATGCCAACGAGTACAAAAGCATCATCCAAGAATCCAGACTTTACGTACCACGCATGGAAGTGTTACCTAAAGTGGGAAACGACATCAGCTACTCTTTGAACAGAACGACCGCCAAGTATCCGTTACGACGCGTGGAAGTGAAAACTTTTACGTTTGCTGCTGGACTTCGATCCAAGGTCGAAGATCATCTGTTCCAAGGACAGTTACCCAAACGTTTAATCGTTTGTATCGTGAGCAATGCAGCCCTCAACGGAGCCCACGATCAAAATCCTTTGCAGTTTAAGCATTACAGAGTGTCCAAGATCGAAGTCGATGGCAAAACCTAGTGTACCAGACCCTTAGAACCTAACTTTGCCCAGAAGAATTACTTGAGATCGTACTTGTCCCTGTACGAAGCCACTGGACAGTTAGAGACCAACACAAGACAGGGCATTTCATACGAAGATTTTGGAGGAGGTTATACTTTGTGGGCCTTTGATTTCATTCCAGACAAAGGCAGCGACGAGGGACATTTCCGCCCTATAAAATCCGGTCAACTGCGTGTGGAACTTCAGTTTCCAGAAGCTCTACCCCATGCTGTGAACGTCTTCTTGTATGCCGAATTCTACAATACGATAGAAATCAACAGTTTGAGAGAAGTCATTCTAGACTATTAGAAACTATGGAAGACTGTAATCCCTCTTTGAAAGGATGAGAATCTTTGGAAATGGAAATGGAACGGGAGGATATGGTGGAAGCCGTGGAAGACGAAGAGGGGATAGGCATGAGGTCCAGATGGTCAGAAGAAAAACAACATTTAGTCTCCTCTTTTGCCAAACACGTGGCAGAAAAAAATTACAGTGTTGAGCCAGAAAGATTTTTGGGGATATCAAAACGATCATCCCAGTCAAAATTATCACGATAAATGCATGATGATGAGTCAAGAAGACAAGCTGGATGAGTATCTAGAGGACACTTGGGATCTCATCTCAGAAGAAGCAGTGTTGCAACAGTGGTATAAAGACTTGCGTGATCATTCCTCTCCTCTAGAGACCCATCGCATTGAAGTTCTCTTGGCCGAGAGTGTGGAGACGAAGCGAAGAAACGGTTACTTGGCAGAGATTTTCAAGCAAAAGGTCAGAATTGAATTGATGGCTTATCATTACCTGTGAAAAACAAGAAAAACAACAAAACAAAAAATGGATACCTGGGAACTTTATTACCTTTTAAGCAACAGTTTGTATACCGTTTTTTTGGAATCCTGCGGTGTGTACTAAAGATGAAATGCCTCATCACAAACCTCAAGACCATCAAGCTTTTGTCATCAACACGGACGAGAGTCATCTCACAAGAACCCACTGGATAGCCGTCTACTTTCTCAAAGATGGTTGTGTGGAGTATTTTGATTCGTATGCATTGCCGCCTTTGGAAGACGACATCATTGTCTTTATGAGAAGCAATCCCCAGACGACACGATTCAGTAATATGAAATTACAAGGCACAGATTCCATGGTGTATGGACAATATTGTGTGTATTTTCTTCATCAACGCAGTCATTTAGTGACTTATTTTGATCGTACCTCTCCTTGAAATGATGACAAAGCAGATCGATGGTTTTGTGACCATTATGGCTATCTTTTGTCTTTGGCTATAAAACGTAGTGTCAATGGCCCAATGACTTCAGTCATGGAAGTCTCACTTCACTTCACAAATTGTCAACCTTGTAAAAAATAGATTTTTTGTTTGTTTTTTGGTTTGGAAATGTTGTTATGTTATATGTTGGTTGTTCGAATAAAAATGTCTTTTCAAAAAACTCTTGGTGTTTTGTTTTAAAATAGGAACACTGTGAATACATGCTCTTTGACTTCTCTCTAACCCTCACCATAAGATCCACTCTATAGTGTTCAGACCCGAAAAACAAGTAGGGATGTTTTCTATCGCGTCCGCGCTTTAGCTATATACAACGCGACAGCCTCCAGCCTGACCATCCGTTGTTGACTCATTCACCTAACGCCAAGCTGAACGAAGCCTACGTGAATTTACATCGTGTCAGGCAAAACCTGATACCTAAGCCTGACGAGATAGAGAATGTCAAGATGCTGTAATTAGCCCAAGACCTACTAGAAGAGGTCTTCAGAGACGAAATCAAGAAAGAACAAGAGGAATGGACGGAGGAGTATAAACTTCAGAAACAGCAGAGAGAGTAGCAGCAGCAACAACAGCAAGAGCCAGATAGAGGCTTTGTCGACTGCCGTGTGGATACGAAAGAGTTCTCCTTCTCTTTCCGCAGACGCAGATCTTGTCCTGTGGGAAAGCCTGCCGCCCGACGGGGACGCAACCTTAGACGTTAATAGATTGCCATAACTCTCCGAACAAAACAGCCTTTTTCAGTGCTACCCCAAACATCTAGAAAAGACATACTAGGCAAAATGCCAAAATGTGTATTTGTAGTTAAAATATAGAAGTGTGTCTATAAGCACTTCGTTTCCCTAGCTTGTCAGATAGTGTGTATGTGTTTATATTGTATGTGTTTGTGTTTGTGAAAAAAGTGAGTATTTCTTTTAGGTCCTCGCGTTTGATGGGAAGGATGATGATATGGATCTTGTTAGTTTTTCTGTAAGGAGATGTTTTCCTTCACGACCGCGCTTCAGACATATAAATGGTAGCGTTCGTCAGTTTGGCTACCCATCGTTGATTCATCAACACTTTGAAAAATGATTAGAATCTCAAATTTACCGGAAATACAAATGCACGTGGAGTATGTCAGGCGCACTTTAGACGAACTGGCTATGGAGGCCAAGGCAGAATTGAAGAGGAGGAAAAGGAAAAGTACAATAAAGAGAAGGAAAGAATTTTGCCTCACCTCATCCTTAGGCCTATGTGTTAGGTGAAGCCTGAGGTGAGGACACCTCCACAGCCACTATCAGCACCACCACAGCAACGTCAACCACAGCCACAACAACCAGTATAGTGTCCACAAGAGGCAAGGAGGCCAGATCATCTTCGAGTGTGGCACAGAAGACAGAGGGAACAACAACAACAAGTCTTCACTATCCCTCAAAATGAGAATTGGGATGATGAGGCCAATCAAGCAGCCTCCGCACTCCAATCAGCTACGGTTAATTGGACCATTGATTGGAGCCGACGTTGCGTGTATGGGGCCAGACCTGGGAGGTTTCACCATTAACCAGGTCTATCTGAAGTTAAAAAAAACAGCCCCTTCATGGGCTAACCAGGTCTGAATAAAAAAGACGATTCAAGTTGCCAATTTTGTGTGAATGTGGAGTAGTGAGACTATAAACACTAACTCCTTTACTGATGTGTGTGTGTCTTTGTCTGACCTCATACGTTTGTGTGTTTGCGTGTATGTGTGTTTGTGTGCGCTGGTACGTTTGTGTGTATGTGTGTTTATTTGTTTTCCCTTAGCAGAAAAAACCTAGTCCCTACACTATGTGAATATTTTATAATGGGTTATTTTCTTCCCTTCTGTGTGGATAGTAGATAATGGGTTATTTTCTTCTCTGTGTGGATAGTAGATAATATCTAAAGTTATTATATGGGATGTTTTTCTTCACGTCCGTGGTTGAAGTTTTTAAATCATAGTAGCAATGGTAGCAATGCAGTTTAGGTCTTATAGCCCGCACAGATTGGCTATGGAAATCAACAATTTGAAGAAAGGGAAGGAGATCTTAAATGACATGATTAGAAAGGAAACGGAGGAAAAGGAAGATATAGAAGACAAACAGAGGATGAGAGAATGGAATGAAACAATTGAAAAATAAGAGGAGAATGAAAAAAGGAAGAAACAGAAGGAGAAAGAAAAAATAGGAGGAGGAAAAGAATGAGGAGACAAAGAAGAAGAAATACAAAGGCCCTTTTCAGGGCCACTTCATTGCCTCGAAAAAATTTACTCTCCCTTGCCAAATATGTGTGTATATGTTTGGTGTTGTATTTGTGTTATGTTTGTGTCTTTGTTTCTTTGTCTATGTCTATCCAGTGATAGGTCCCGCCCCGCCAATCTTTCTAGCTTTTTTTCCCTCCGTTTGGCCCGATTGAGGTTAGCCCCTTTGCCATGTTGTTGCCAATATCCAGTACTGTGACGTCGCCCTACCTGTTCCATTCCTATTGTTCGTATACAAACCCAATATTTTTTGTCGCTACACAGTCCCAATCTCTTGTCGCTATACAGTCCCAATCCCAAGTCGCTCTATAGTCCCACCCATGTTAAAATTCCCCATGTTAAATTCCCCTTGTCACTATATTGTCCCACGACCTTTTTGACTGGGACTTCCATTGTCGCTATTGTATCCCACTATACTACTGATGATCCTTGGTTCTGAAAGGAAACTACATTTTGATCCCATTGCTTGTTATAAAGTTTGTTATATGTTCTTACACTGTCAATGTTTTGGCCAGATTACACAATGAGCAAGATTCACACACATTAATGAGGTTTTCATGCTCGTCATTCGCTGAACTTGCTTCCAATCTCAGAGCTGTATTTCTAATCTGATCTTCAATAAACTTGAAACATGGGGTAATATCATCAATATCTTACAGGAATTTGATATTCATATTAATATGGTGCTCTTACTTCTGATTGCGTAAGTTTGTTACCACTCCGTAAGCCATATTTGTGATCCAATTTAATGTTTGGGATTTATGGACACTAATGAAGTAAAGAAATATACATTTGCAGCATCTACTAGTACTATGTGGTAGTCTTGGATCTGTTTTATTAAGCTGGTTATCACTTTGGAGACCGGATTTCAGTCGCATTTTACCCGAATTTGGTAAATACGCAGATCTTGTTATTCTCTTAGGCTACATGATATATGCGAGCTGCAGATAAGAATGAGATATCTTGCGTTCGAATGATTTAGAGTGTTACATTTTTACGTCTAGAAATGATGTGTCTCATTCAATGCAACCAAAAGAGGTACAAATATTTTATTTAATCAATATCTGGAATAAATTCATTATGAGCAAGACGCCAAGCATAGTTTTATGCCTTTATCTTTGAATTGGATTTATATCAGACCGTATTCAAGAAAAAAAAGTCTTGTTTTGATATACATACAACTGCTTAATGAAATGTCAATGGCTAGTTTGTGTTAAAAATAGTAATGATCTCGGACTCACTTTGGCTTTTTGGTATCAGTAAATGGAAATGGTTTATGTACATGTAAAACTAATCTTATAAATATTTGTTTTTTCACGCAAACTTGTATATCTAGATATTGTTTATGTTGTAATAAATTGAAGATTGAACTGTAGATTTGTGGAACCACGATTGTCTCTATTTACTGTTAACATAATTGTAATATGGTCCTCAAGATAGATTTGTGTACAGGATTAGATGGTTTTACGTTAAGTTATGATTCCTTAGATACACAGTTTTGAAACGCACTGTAGATATCTTGGCTTTTAATATCGGATTTTGAAGGCGATACAAATTATGTCACCATGAATGAAATAAATGTAACATGTACCAATGTATGCCAAACATGGGGGGGGGGGGGGGGGCTTCAAAATAGAGGTAGAATATTTGCATAATTTTGACAAGCGAGTCTGCTTCAATATTTCAAATTAATACATTTAGTCGACAAACTGGTTTTCTTAGCATTCCTTTAATTATTGTTGGATTTCAATTAAGTCCAAATTTTCAGCTTTATGTTGATGAGAACTTGAACTAGTCTGGCTATCATGATTCCAAAATATTCTTGATAAGAGTTACCGCCTCTGATATACCATTCTCCTTTCTGCGTGATAAATATACTAGGGAGTTTTAACTCAAGCAAATTTCGTACGCAGTTAGTTAAGTGTTGGCATAATCCTAGACAAGTGTGGTTCTAACTTATCTCTATATCATATACAGGGATCGTGATTTTTTTTTCTGGTTGTGTGTCCTCATGAATTTTGTTTCTGCACCATTATTTAGCCAAGTAGCGTTGTTTTCCAGCTGAATCTGACATGACTAAACTAATTCGGCACATACACTCATAAGGGGTCCTGGAGCACCCTATCAAAGCCAGGACACTGTGTCCCACTTTACAGTTTCAGAGTGATCAGTATATGAACTCTCCGATTGCCTCTGACACTGCTGTTATGGGTATGAAATTCAGTATATGCATACATGGTGGCACACTGTGGTACAGAGACATGACAACTATGACCTATATAAAGAATCATGACACTGATTAATATTGTTAACAAATATATATATATATATATATATATATATATATATATATATATATATATATATATATATATATATATATATATATATATCTTATGCGGGCATAACATGTGAAGCTAGCTACCAGTTTTACTTATATAGAACGTATTATTATATGCTGTGCCTACAGGATCCTAATTGTATTGTTGAATGGATAGAAACATTTGAAAGTGAAATACGTATGCTGTGGTTGCACATGAGACAAACAGCTATGGCTACATTATCATTAATTCTATTAGAACAGCTCAATACTTTTGATCTAATTTACCAGACATGTAATAATAAAATACTACAAGTGTAAATGAAGTTTGTGTACCTATACGAACGGTAGGTAATCCCTATTGTGTGTATCATCATAGATTTGCCCAGGTTCACTATTAAATTATATAGTAATATGAAAAATAGAGATATTTGAAAGTTTCACTAAAATAATTACATTAGCGATGATACTCTGTGATCTTTGCATGAAATTCATATATTTCAAATATGAGCAGCGCATGGTACGTATAATACGGATTTCTTCCGCAGGTATGATCATGCAGCTTGTCAAAACAAACGTGATAAATATGCACTTCGCCCTAAATGGATGACTGAAGAAATAAAAGAAGCACGGATTCAAAATAGATCAATCCCCTAAAATTAAAATAGGAGAAAACTATGCAAATGGCGATATATAGCTATGCGCATGATATATAAAGTTAACAGGCTGTTATATGCAATCAATTGAGAGCACTATTCATGCTCACTAGTTATGGCAGTATATCAAGAACTTAGTCCTTTACGAAACGAAACCTATCAACTCAGCTAAATACAAAGGGCCGTTCCTGGTGGCCTATGTGGTTAAAGCATCTGCCTGGGATGCGGGAATTCGCAGTTTTGAGCCCCAGCCAAAGACATAAAAATGGCACTTGCAGCTGCTTAGCTAAGAGCTTATCATTAGGAGGTCAGTGTTGGGCCTGGTGTCAGGATATGTGACTGGGTGGGACATAATGCTACATGTCTGCGGCATGATGCCCAGTGCTAGACTATAAACTGCCACAATGCAGACATCGTCGCGATGTAACTGAAAAAAATAGTAATTCCACATCACACACACACACACACACACACACACACACACAAATACAAGGAAAAGTTAGCCAAAGAAATAAATGATATGTTCAATCGTTACATTACAAACATAGCCAAAAGCCATGTTAGAATATTCCTTTTCTCTGCGAAGCATATTTGTGATAATTTGCGTAAAGTAATTACCCCAAAAATGTAATGTTAAATTGTAAACACAGGCCTTACAGTTTCATTTCAATGTCTACTTTTATTTCCATATACATTAACGGCATAAATGTTTTGAAAATGAAAAGTAATTCGGAACTCGTGTACCATTATGTTTTATCTTATTGCACTGCTTTCTTCTGTTTAAACAGATGGGCCTGACAATGTACAAATAACACCAGTTGGTGACCTCTCTGTTGATGAGGGAACAATTCTGAACATAACGTGCTCTGGAGAATGTAACCCAGTTTGTGACACGTATCGATGGCAGAATGGCTCAGACAGTTCTTCACTCGGATTTTCCCGGTCCCTGGTGATAACTAAAGTAAGGCGAGAACATGCAGGTGTTTACTTCTGTACTGTCACAAATAGTGCCATCTCCAACAGTGCAAACGCACAGGTGAATTTCACTGTAAATTGTAAGTAAATTTGAAGAGAAATAAGTTAAATTATGGAATTTATAACTGTATGAAACGGAGGGAGAATACTCTTTTGCATATTATTTGTATTCGGTCTGCTTACATACTTCTCTCTCGATCTGATTTGTTATGTTATGTCCTCCATTGCATGTTAGTTTAGTATTATCGAACTGTTTGCCCTTCCATCCATTCATTTGTATGACATTATGTGAATCCTGAGAAGCTTTTTATAATGACTGTAAACAAACAATTTGACTGGCATATTTTTATCAATAGCTAAATGATTTTTGAAACTTCGTCGTTTGTTTGTTTTAAACATATTTTGGGATTAGATGTTTTTTGTTTAAACTTTGTTAGCATGATTACGGAACATTAATCCGATAAATCAGCAGCCAAAACTGTATTGGTGTGTTGTGCTTTATGGGATCTGTTCTCACCTGTCTACAATAACGTTGCAATTTATTGATGATATATATATATATATATATATATATATATATATATATATATATATATATATATATAAGTAACATGCACGTTGAATTGCTAAATTAAATTTTCTAACGTGAGCATAAATTTCTTCTCCAATCTAGGGACTGTGTGTTGTCCTCCAGAAAGGATCACACCTATACTCTCCTTCATAACAAGTGAGCTCTTCAGTATCTGCTCAACGCTTCCTCTCTTTACTGAGGACCTGAATGTATAAGTAATGAAATGATTCGTTTTAGGAATTTACGGTATTTACTGCTAGCAAATTGGTAACTTCACATGGACCCCGATTCAGATCAAATTCCCTTGCTATCGAAAATATCGTCACGACCTTACCTTGTGGTTAAATTAAGATACGTTTCTTACCGGAGTTCGATAAATGATGTAGAACCTCACTACGTCTTGTGTATGGACGCATCTGATTTGTGCTTGTTTGCTCAACTCGAATCAGAAGGGTAATACTTCAGGGATTGTGGTTTTGGCAGAACACCTTCATAGCATAACACGAGCAAGTTAATCTCATACGACACAATTGCGTTATAGTCGTCACGGACGACCGTTTATTCGTGAGATACCTCAGACATCAAGGAAACACGCATATCACTTCTCTTGCTTGTGTAAATGAAACGTCCCTCTAGTTGAAAGAGGTTGTCTTACTTATCAGCAAAAGAGTTCAATATCCAATATGAACGATATAAGGATTGGCGCTCATCATATTTCCAAACTTAACTAAATATATCAGCAAGAATAATAAATAGTTAATTGACTTTATTTACTCCATGAAGGAAGTACGATGTTACAAATTGCCTCAAGATACAAAATAATTTTCACGAAGCAATAGCTTATTCTCATAACATTAGAAAAATTCGCAATAACTTTTAGTGCAAATTCTATTGGAGAAACAACTGCACAAAACTTGCAAAATCAAATTGTCAGATAATAATATGCCTCAAAACTAATATAGACATGGAAAGTGTGTTACGCGAAATAATTTGCAAAACGATTTGGAGGAAGTCGCTTTATGCAGATCATAACTTGATTAAGCTGGTCTTATGTTTCTATTAACGAACACACTGAAAGCAGTTTTGTAAATGAGATGTTTATTTATCATGCGATGATGATGTTCGTCCATCGGTGTCGATGAGGACCATTTATGTCATTGAATTCACTGGGGGTGGGTCCGGAGATGGCTGATCATTCCAATCCGGGCTCGGAAGAGTCTGTTGCGGTGGGGACATGGATGTAAAGGTTGCTGACTTAGAGATGCGGAACTGCTGTTTCTTGATATGCGCAGGGCACGTTGTTCAGCTGCGTCCACCAGTCTTTTCTGCTCAAAGGCTGCCGCACTGGCATTGACTTGACTGCGCCAAGCAGATCGATCTAGCAGCGACACTCTCCCAGCTGTCAGGGTCAATGCCAAAGTTCTTCAGCGAGGCCTTGAGGGTGTTATTTATCACGTGATTGAACGATGAATGAATCTGACACCAAACTCGTGCGCACACAGTACAACAATGGATTTAACAGAATGATACTCACAAAGTTCAGAAAATGATATAAGGAAAATATATTGTGTCTAACTGGAAGTAGTCAGATCATACAACTTCCACAAGTAAGCAAGCAAACGTATGAATAAATATTATTGATACAGGGATCAATCATCATGGATGATCAGTGTTGAGAATTTAAGAACAAAAATGAACACTTGCATTTATCTTCAAGATATCAAAGTATAGGATTTGCACATTTATGAATAAGGTATGATTCTGTCACCATGGATAATCAAAGAATATCATTTCTACATGTCACGTCTCTAAATACCAGAAGGAAGCAAAACCATCAAGTTTGTAAACCTGAACAAATAAGTTAATTCCTTAAGTTTTATAATGAAAATTTAAGAGGAATTTACAGCATTGAGAATTAAATCTAAAATGATCCTAACATGTTCTATCACAAGTCAAAAAGAATAAATTGTTCAGAATGAACTACAGGTCTCGAATGTACTGATGTACCACTGTCCTTGAATGTGCTGAAGTGCCAAAAGTCTTGATGTGTCAATAATTCCGAAATGTTGCTTTAGTCCAGGCTGTGGAATTGCAGTAATCGGTAAAGGCAGGCGCTTGAGACCACTCGGCCACCCTTGTTCCACATTCATATATAAACTGTTTATATTAAGTATACATAATGCCGTTACACGAAACGAAATTAAATTTAATATTAAGTAGGTCTATGAATGTTTATTGTTTTTACTATGTTTGCTACTCAGTAATCAGGCATTTAGAAGTATAGAGTAACAGTTATGCATCACCATAATTAAAAAAATATAGAGTAAGAATGCATAGCTTAGTTTACACACCTCCTGCTTTTACACTTTACAATGGTCGTTGTAAATATACAGGTTATACTTGCAGCTGTATATATTTATTAAAAAGAAAATACAGAGGTAATTTTATTTCAACATATTGTCTTATGACTATAAAGTAAGTTCATTGTTTATATAATGTATATTTCTGGTCAAATTGCCAAATTAAACACTGTTGATACAGTGGATGATTAAACAGGAGGTTTAACTGGTGATGTCAGTCATTAGAACGGACGATGCATACAATCAATTACAAATTACCTAGGTTTTCTGCGTCATACTTTTCCTCATTTCTCAAGTGACAGTGTAATATATAAAGTGTTTAGTCCTGATAATCAAGAGGATATCGTAATATAATTTACAGTCTAAATGTAGTCAAAGTATTTCGAGTAGTTTTAAAGTTATTACAGTGTAGTTATTTTTCATGAAAGGCACCTATTTCTGAATTTGGTGACATCATATATGAGGAAAGACATTAATATTATTAACAAATTATATGATATATTTTGGTTTCATTTTGAAACAAAGTAGAGCAAATAAATTAACAATCATTTCAGATAAACACATTTGAAAACTAGAAGGAAAACACATTTGAAAATAGGAAGGAATACGCTTGTTTATATTGCTGATATATGAATGTTAAGTACTTTTTAAAATGAAATTGGGTTTTTAGACAGCTAATATAGAAAGATGCTGAATATATCATATAGTCTTTGCAAGAAAATTTCAAATATTTGATCAAAACGACTATGCAAATATGTAGCACCACCTTCACACCTTTGTAACTCAAAAATTTATATTATACGACTATGATACTTTTGAAATAATTAATCTTTTCTATGACTAGAAATAATACATATTAATGAACTTGACAGATGTTTATTCTCCTCAGACTTCTTTAAAACTTGTACAACTTGACAATACTGATAGAAAAATTATTGGGATCGTCACTGCTGTTTATGCTAAGATCTCTGTAGTATTGCATTCCTAGTGGCCCTGTGGTCTAATCAGCTCTATTTTACAGATCAATTAAACATTTCACCTATATCCACGTGGGTTCGAGTCTCGTTGACCAGCGTTGCTATATAAGACAGCCTATCAGGAGATTCAGTGGGACATGGTTCCTTCTGGGGTTATCGCGGAATTTGTCTCAACCAAATGTACTGGACATCATGTATCATGTGCTACACAATGGCGTTAAACTGCACAAAACCAAATAATCTCTATATTATCCCAAACCGAACAAAGTCGATGCAAAATACAGGGACGGGTCCAAGACCTCTTTATGTCAGTCACTTTACCCGAAAATCCGTTTGTACATCAATCGCACTTGGTTTCATGTGCATAATGTCAAAATAATTTGATACACATATTGGACTATTGGTCAAATATTATAGTAGCACAGTGCACATGTATTAGTAAAACATTTGTAGTGTTACGTCTAATGGATTAAACTTAAGTAGCAAATCAAGGTAAAACCCAACATGCATTCAATTTTCCAAAAATATAAATTGATTTAAATAAAATATAAAATCAAACAAAGTGAAATAATTAAAAGTAACTTACAGTCTATGAAATTCTTCAATATCCTAAATTGTAAATATAAATTTCACACTAACCCGTAAACTGCCCACATGTATTGCAAAGGAAGGTTTTAATGTGTTTATGGGCTAGATTGCTATCACCACTTATGAATCAGAGTTCTAAATCCATATTTGTTTACTTCAAGTTAATCCCGTGAAAACAGAATATCACGTTAAGTCCTTGAAAAAGTTTCACATATCCAATAAAATTATTTTAATATTCGAGTCTTTGAATAAATTCACGTAATCCAACAGGTATGGAGTATTTAAGTTAAAGATTTTCCGCTCTGCTAAATTCAATGAACACCTCTGATAAATAAATCATGATCTTTACTCAACGACTCCTACAAACCTGGCATGCACATCAAATCAACAAAATCGGATTCACTAAAATACTATCGAGCATTAAATCCTATTATGTTGAAATAATTCAGCAGTGATGTTATCATTTTCTCACACTATTGAGCCAACTAACAATTAGGGCGTACATGACAGCTCTGCAGGACAACTGGACTCCTAATATTAAGTAACGTATTTGTCACCTTCATTCGAGTTAATGCATGGCGTACTTGACCGAATAGTTCTTGACTTTACCGGGACAGTTGGCCCTGTTATGAATGAGAATTCCACACGTTCTACTTTTACTATGACGAAAGTCAGACACAGAATTAAATAATTTACGATACAACTGTCATAAACCCAAATGACTTAAAAAAAACAAAAACAAATCTATCTTATAAATGTAATAGATGATACAGATGTCCGTAACAGTAGCATAATTGAACTAGTATTTATGCAGGAATCATAGATGTGGCAGCATATTTGCTTTACCAGTATCTTTATTTCCTGATTAAGGTTGATTTCAAAGTTTTTTGAATTAGCCTCGATTCTAAAGTGCCCTTAACTTTCTACCAAATTAAAACAGTTTCCACAATGGGGTCTCTTGTTGTATTTTGTATTACAATTGCATAATAACTCTTTCATGTGTATATTCATATGCAGATTTGACATTGTTTGCACCATATATTTTTCAACTGTTTTGAATAATGCATTGGTGTTTGTTGTACAGCGCTAACTGTCTTTATTATACGTTTCAGATGGTCCTGGAAACCCTTTGCAACTTTTTCCAAGCAATACAATTTACAGAGTCATAGAAACATCAACAATCCCTAATATCACTTGTACCTCTGCTTGTTTTCCATCCTGTATCTTTTATTGGACTGGACCAGTGACATCATTAAGTGGAGTTATCTCCCTTGGGACTGTGGATAGATCCAAGATGGGCAATTACACCTGCAAGGGGCTTAACCCTAGGACAAGTAACCATGTAAACAGCGACGTGGTCACACTTATTGTTATATGTAAGTCTTTTGCATATCTTACATCACAGTATCAACAGATTTTAGACATGTTAAGCCTGGGTGTGGTAGTGTCGATTTGCTGTTTTGAAGGCGTTTTATGTTGATTTTGATGATGAATCAACAGTTTGAGCAATCTAGCGGAGCTATAAATTCAAATGCACAACGTCCCACGTACTTGTGTTAGCACTAACCTGAAAACAGTCAATAAAAATCTTAGCAAAGGTAGCTTATGCTGTGTTTGGTCTTAATCAGTATTTATTAGCGGACATCATCATATAAATTAATTTAAAACCAAAGCAAGAAATGTACAAGACTGAACACTAAACTTAAACCTTTGACTGTCTACAAATATATACATTACACTAGCATCAAGGGTCCCTAACACATAGGATTAATATAGTTTGATTAACTGCACCGGCGATAGCATTAATATACATATTAAAAGGACTCAAGTATATATTTCTAAGGAATGCCTGGCATGCCGTTGCTGTAAAGTGCAACCTTCTATGAAAACGCTTTACATCATATTAGATGGGCAATTCATAATAAGGTACTTGTATTAGGTGTACTAGAAAATTAAAAATTTTAACAGTTGGTGTTACAGTTATAGAACTTTTAAATGACACGATGGCATTGCACAATGATATTGATTTACATAAATTTGATAAAGAATGCCGGCACATTTATGTAGATATTATATTGCACACAAATCGAAAAGGTTTTGTGAAATATTTAAGTAGTACTATCTTTCATGCGAAGAACATCAAGCAACAAAAAGATGCACTGATTAATTACAATTCTGTCACTCTCTATATTCTGACTATTCCGGAACATTCATGATGTGCTAGCACAAATGTAAAACTTAAATTAGTGCGACATTATCTCTCATACAATAAAGGATCACGCTGATAAATATATAATCTACCATTTATTTGTGCATCTCTAATCTAGTCCCGCTGGTTAGCAAATTTGAACTGATTACTATCAGAAAAAGATGTAGGACACTGAAGAAACTAAGTGAACAGTATGAGAGTTTTTATTGTGTTTAGTCACCAGTAGTATAGTGGGTTACCGTAGCGACAATGGGAATTAGCATTACAGACCCCCCCTGGGCCAGTATAGCCCCAAGAAGTAGGTCAACACCCTGGGCCTGTATAGCGACAATGGAAAATGGAGTAGAGGGACTAGAACACCCTGGGCCTGTATAGCGACAATGGAAAATGGGGTAGAGGGCCTAGAACACCCTGGGCCTGTATAGCGACAATGGAAATTTTGTAGAGCGGTGACTAGGAGACTGTGGGTTTGTAGAGCGATAAGCGACAGGTGGCATGACGTCACACTGGTAACAATGTAGCAAAAAGAGAAGTACTGTGACGTCAGCTACCTGAGAGAGGGCTATAGACAAACACGAATCAAGAGCGTTCGTGTTTTTTTAGTAGAGGAAGGGTTTTATATATATTCGTTTAGGGTGGAGATAAAATGAAAATTAAGATCTTTTCGAGGCATTGGAAGTGGCCCTGAAAAGGGCCGTTGTTTGTTATGTGATGTTAACACCATTCTGTTAACATACAGGACATCGCATAGGTCTTCTTATCTTCCTCAAATTTCTCAAAGTTTGTCTTAAACTGTGTCTCACTTCTGGTCCGTAGATGAGAGTCCGCTTAAGACAGCCTTGTCTTTCCACATAACATCTTCTTTTCCAAAGAGTGGCCCCGGTGATCCGGATGACAGTCCATTTTGTTTTCACATACATGGGTAAGTCTGTACGGAACAGCATTGAGGATACCAAAGTAGAGGATTCTACGTCGATCAACATCTTCTCTGTGACGAGAACAGGTGAAGGGAATGAAGTGAACCGCGTTGATTTATAGTGGAAGACCGGATCGAAACGGATTGAAAGGGTTCACCAATCCCAACACGCGTTACAAAATTCAGTCACTTCGCGGAGTCTGTCTTCCAATCCGAAGAGAGCTACCTGTGACGTCACATTTCCTATATAGGCACACTAGCGTCTGTGCGCAGTGAATCGATGCGGTAGTGTTTTGTGAAACATGACGGAACCTAAGAAGACAATGAATTGGGGTGCACCGGCTGTGGAGACGAGAAGTAATGGTACAGCAGCAGCTACCAAAGTGAACACAGTGCTACTTCCCGAAGAGGTTGATTTCAACTGGGATTTAGTAGATTTTTTATCTTCTTCCCAAGAATTTGTTCCGGTACCAGTACCTTCGCCACTTTCTCCTTCATTACCACGTGTCGACGATTTTAAACAAAGACAGAGAGAAGAATTGGAGAAATTTTTACAGCAGCAGAAAGAAGCAGAGCAAGTATTTCTTCTTGAACAGAAACAGCGAGAAGAAGAAGAAGAGGAAGAAGGAAACAACAGGAAGAAGAAGCAGTAGAGAAGAAACAAAGTCTAGGAGAGAAGGAGAACAGCGAAAGTCAAACGGTCACGGTACTCTTGGACATTTTGGCCGAGTTAAGAAGTCTGAAACAAATGTATCAGACTTCTTTATTACGACCCAAGAGAAAAAGACCTTCCCGAGCCAAACAACCTAACCCTGTGACTACACCAGAGATACCACCCCTAGTGATATCTACTAGATCATTGACAGGAGCAAGTCCACAAGTAGGCCTTGGCCGTGGCAAAGGCTTAAGACAGTTAAAGCGAATTGATTCTCGTTCCTGAGTTTGTTCTAAGGAAAAAAACAAACACTCAACAGTCCTTTTCAGGGCTACCCAATACTCTCGAAAAGAGTGACTATTCATTTTGCCAAAATCAATTAAAACTCAAAATCCCTTCTTTAACCCTATGATGTACGTGTTGTGAGTGTATGAGTGTAGGTCCTTATTATTTCTAAATAATGAAAACCAAGAGACACTTACGTTTTTTTCAGTTTGGTCTATTCTGTTACAAATTTTTTACAATTCAATATCACAACATAACACAACACAACACTTTTAAAAAAGTTCATAGATTTCTTCTGTCTTTTTTCTTTCACTCTCTCTGTTTTTTCAATTTCTTCACTTTTACACTTTTTTCCTCTTCTTCCTCTTCTTCTTCCTCACATTTTTCTCGTCTTCTTTTCTTTTCTGTCTTCTCTTTCTGAACGTGTCTGGGTTCTTCTTTTGTCAAGGTTACCTCTGTTTCTTCTTCCTCCTTCTCCTGCTCCTGTTGTTTCTTAGGGCACTCTGAAGACCAATGTCCTTTCTCTTGACAATGATAACAGGTATCTTGACTTTTGTTTCTTTTGACACTGGCCTTGCTTCTTTGACGGTCTGGACATTCTGTAGCCCAATGCCCTTTCTTTTGACAGATATAGCAAGTATCTTGACTTTTATCTCGAAAGGAAGGAGAGTAGTCCGTCGGCTTGTCTGAAGAAAACTTTCTTATCACACCTCGCAATGCTCTAATCAGAAGTTCGATCTGTGTGGGTTCTTCCATTGTGCTGGTCGGCTTGAGAGCGAAATGAATACTGAGAGGGGAGTCACTAGCCCTTTATATATGCCCTGGTCTGACATAGATATATAGGGGTTCATGGTGTTTCACAGGTAGTCATTTGACTTTTTGCCGTCAAGATGAAACGATCGCATCATTTCGAAAAGAAAGAAGAAGAAAGCAAGAGGCAGAAACGTGATTTATCGCCTCGCACAGTAGCTGAAGTCTTGGCACAAATTCATGCCAGCGATTTTGAAGATGAGATGAGTGAACCAGAATCGAAGCCTAAAGAGTCTACACCAAATCAAAGTCCATTACCATCCGTAAACCCTGAAAAGTACTACCACATTCGGGAGACGGACAAACGCTCTTCCAGAAAATTTAGAACCACGGCCTACACGTACGCAGTGAAATTTAAAGATTTCAAGTCTGACGTACCCTTGGAAAAAGCAGAAGGGTTCATCACTGATGTGTGGGATTCTTTGTTAACCACACTAAAACGGCAATGTCGAGCCAAAGAAGACGATCGCTTGAGACTTTCTATTCATCACGACAATTTGAAGTCTCCCGTTTGGATCGAGTTTAGCAGTCCATCAGAATTGTCACCTTCCAAAATCATGGACAAGATTCAACACGTACAACAATCTAACGACAAATTTCACATCACGGACGGAAAAGCGACACTGTACATGACCCACGTGTCTCTTCCCCAAGGGACAGGTAAAAAAAAGTTGATGTTGGTAGACAACTTGCGTAACCTCAAGCGTAGTCTCGTCCAAATTAACAATCCAAAAGACAAGATGTGCTTAGCCCGTGCCATCGTGGTGGGACAAACGTATGCTGACAAGAACGATACGGTAGAATGGAAAAGAGCCTGGAAAACTATTCGACGATCGGACCGAGCCAAACAACAAAGAGAAGCAGAACTCCTGTTACAGCAAGCGGGGTTAGCTAAAGACACACCCTGCGGCATTCCTGAAATGCAAAAGTTGCAAGACGTCTTGGCTCCACGTTACACCTTGAAAGTTCACCCTCAAGAAGTGCGCGGACCTCTGTTGTTTCGAGGTCAAGATTTTAAAGACGGAAAATACATTCACGTCTATCATCACGATGAACATTTTGATGCCATTACCAGTATCACTGCATTCCTGTCATACAGTTATTACTGTGAGAAATGTGACTATGGCTATAACAATCGAGAGCAACACAAGCATTGTGGATCGAAATGCTCAGGATGTTTAGCTTCTACACCCTGTCTGGACGAAGGACAAGAACGAGTGCATTGCTCTGTTTGTCAGCGCACGTTTGTCAGTCCTGCCTGTTACCAACAACACCTAAAGACGCAAGGTTCACAGCAGAAATGTGCTTGTCAGCTCTTGAGATTGTGCCCTACTTGTGGACAAGGCATACGTACCAACAATGCCAAGGCGCACGTCTGTTCAGGAAAGAAGCGATGTCACATTTGTCGCCAAACCGTGGACTTGGAACACCAATGCTACATTCAAAAATACCATTCCAAACATGAAGAAGAAGAAGAGAATGACCAGAAGAAGAAAGGGAATTTCATCTTTTTCGATTTCGAATGCATGCAAGAGACTGGCATTCACATTCCTAATTTCTGCGTGGCTCACCGAGCGTGCGAGAAGTGCATCCAAGAGCCTATCTTGACTCATTGCCCTTACTGCAGCAAGATTCCTGGAGGACGTGAAAAAATCTTTCGGGGATCGAACACACTGGCCGATTTTGCCCAATGGATCTTAAACCCTATCGACGAGACGTGGAGCCAAGAAGATATCGAACGTTACGGAGATTGTCATCGCCATGCCACGGTGATGGCTCACAATTTCTCGGGATACGATGGACAATTTCTGTTGAGATACTATACGGAACAAAGTACCGAACGTCCGAAAGTAACTTTGAACGGAGCCAAAATCATTTCCATGCAAGTGGGACAAGTACAGTTTAAAGATTCAATGAGTTACTTGGCTATGCCTTTGAGCCGCATGCCTAAAACGTTTGGCATGACAGAAATGGCCAAAGGCTATTTTCCACACTTTTTCAATATCGAAGCCAATCAACACGCCGTTCTACCCCATTTGCCTGAGGCTCACTACTACGACCCCGACAACATGCGTACCGAACAACGAGAAGCTTTCTACGCATGGTACCACACTCACGCTTCGGACCCTTTTGACTTTCAAGAAGAAATGTTAAAATATTGTCGTTCCGACGTAGACATTTTACGTCGCTGCTGTGGAAAATTTCGAGAACTGTTCATGGAACACGGAGGGATCGATCCTTTGAAAGAAGCTTGTACCATTGCCAAAGCGTGTTCCTTAGTGTATCGTCAACGATTCATGCCCGAAAACACCCTAGCTGTCATCAGTCCTCAAACGACCAATTTTGTCAAACGTCAATACTCGGTCAAAGCCCTACGTTGGTTACATTACTTGTGTGAGAAGGAAGACAAATGGATCCAACATGCTCGCAACGGAGGAGGCGAAAAGACCATCGGAAGGTATTCGGTAGACGGCTGGGACTTAGAAAACCCCAAGATCGTGTACGAGTTTAACGGGTGCTTATTTCACGGATGTCCCATCTGCTACCCTCAACGTGACACTAAAAACCAGTTTTTACAACGGACCATGGAAGACTTGTACCAGGCCACTTGTCAGCGACGCTTGAAGTTAGAAGAGCAAGGATACCAAGTAGTGGAAATGTGGGAACACGAGTACGATCAGCGATTGAAAACCGATCCCGAGTTTAAGCGTATCGTGGAAAGTTACAAGCTGGTGGACCCTCTGAACCCGCGGGACAGTTTGTACGGAGGACGGACGAATGCCACCTGTTTGCTGTACCAAGTCGACGAGGAGAAAGGAGAAGAAATCAAATACTTGGACGTGTGTTCTCTGTATCCGTACGTGTGCAAATATTGTCACTTTCCCGCAGGGCACCCACAATTGCTGACGGAACACATTGACGTGGACAATATTCGACAATACGAAGGATTGATCAAGTGTAAAGTCTTGCCTCCCACGAACTTGTACCATCCCGTTTTACCACATCATTGCCAAGGAAAACTGATGTTTCCCTTGTGTCATACTTGTGCTGAAACGTGCAACCAAGACCACCCTTGTCAGCACACTCAGGAAGAACGAGCCTTGACGGGAACGTGGGTCAGCATGGAATTGTTTAAAGCTCTGGACTTGGGATACCAACTGTTAGAAGTGTACGAAATTTACCACTTTCCCAAGACAGAAAAATACCACAAGGGCGACGATTCTCAAAAAGGCATTTTTGCAGACTACGTGAATGCCTTTTTGAAACTGAAACAAGAAGCTAGCGGATACCCTTCCTGGTGTCACACTCCCGACGACCAAACAAAGTTCAAAGAGAAATACTGGAAGCAGGAAGGCATCACTTTAGACCACATCGAGAAAAACGAAGGAAGGCGATCGTTTGCCAAAGTGATGTTGAATTGTTTGTGGGGCAAAATGGCACAACGACCGTGTTTACCCAAGACGGAGTATTTGACAGAACCTTTCCGATACTTGCAGATGATTCACGACAAAACCAAATACATGAAACACGTGGACGTTGTTCGTGAGGACTTGCTCTTAATCAATTACGAAGAAGAACTGGACTTTGTAGAAGCCGACGAATTTGGAAATGTCATCATTGCGGCCTACGTGACAGCCCATGCTCGCTTAAAACTGTACGAAGCTTTAGAACTATTAGGAGATCGTGTGCTGTATTTTGACACGGACAGTTGCATCTACATTGATCGCCTGGGTCAACCTCACCCTGTCATCGAAGGAGACCGTTTAGGAGCCTGGACGGACGAGCATCCCGACCACAAGATTCTAAGTTTTGCAAGTGGCGGTCCCAAAAATTACGGCTACGAATACCGGAACAATCAAGGAGATGTGCACACGGAGTGTAAAGTGAAAGGATTGACTCTTAATTATCGCACCAGTCGAGTGGTGAACTTTAGCATATTGAAAGAAGCCTTGCAGTCTGGACAGGATCGAAACTTTAAAGTGACCACCCACGAACCGCACAAGATTGTACGTTTACCCACACACCAAATCGTCAGTCGACCCTTGGAAAAAGTTTATCAAATCGTGTACCAGAAGCGAGTTCGGCTTCCCAACCACTTCACTTTACCGTACGGTCATGCCGATATTGGTCAGCATATAAAAAGGGACAACGTTCAAGGTCGATAGTTCATTGTGACTACCATTGCTAAGCGAGAAAGATGAATCCATTCACACAGCAAGTATCCAGTAAGAGTAAACTCAAGTACGATGCTGTGCCTTGCGATGGTAGGGATGCCGTACGCTATGACCTTAGTGATTCAGTACCACATCATCATGGGAACTTTGCTATAACTACTACTTCTACTACCATGCCTACCATGGAAAGTGATGCTGTACGTGTCAAACCTGACGGATGTGAAAGCGATGCCACTCGTTATCGCACACCTTTTCACTTTACTGGTTTTCATGGTGGATGGCCACCTCCACAGGAAACCAAGCGACTACCACCCTACGGATGTCATGTAAAACTGAGCAAACTCCTAAGGATTTCACCGTACCCTCATCGAAATGAACCTGTGAAAGACGAATATTCGTTCCCTGTGCGTTTGCCAGAATACTGTGATTTTGAAAGTCGATTGCAAACCTTCCAAGGAAAATGGCCAAAATATCTAGGAGGACCTACCCCCGAAGAATTAGCCAGAGCTGGATTTATCTACTTGGGCGAAGGAGATAAAGTCAAGTGCTTCAGTTGCGGTGTCTCACTTCACGAATGGGAGAAGAAAGATTGCGCTTACCTGGAACATGCTCGATGGTCTCCAGAGTGTCACTACCTGCCTTTAGTGGGACCTCGTCATTGAAGTGACCCTACCATGTTGTGTAAAAAGCTAGCTACGGAGTTAGGAGTCCAACGTTGGACAATCCCTAGACAAGTATTTAAACCCGATGTAAAAAATAATCTTCAAAGATTACCAAACGAATTGCAAGAGAAGATCTACAAGGACATATGGCAGGGACTTGCCAGAGTCAAATCTCAATTAGTGACTGTAGAACATTTGTGTCGAGAAATTCATAAGAGGAAATTGACCAAAGTCAACAAACAAGTCCGATTTATATGGATCAAGTGTGCGTTCGTTCTACTATTTCGCTTTAGACCATTTACATTTGAAGATTTTATTGACATTCTTGACCGTTTCCTGGAATGGCAGTGGTCAGAAATTACCCACTACGTTCATTACTTTCGCTCTAGGAGAAGTGTTTGACTGACATGGTTATGGATACTTTACAAGAGAACATTCGTGCTTTGCCTGTGGAATTGAGAGAATGCATTTACTGTGAGTTCGTCAAAATACAAGTGAAAAGAAAAGAATCATTGCATCCGTTACGTCACCGATGTTGGAACCACTGGTACCTAAATGCTATAAGAGGATTGATTCTGATGAAAGTGTTCCAGTGGTCAGACATTGATCAACTACTCGTGAGCAAGAAGAATTGTGTTGCTGATAGTGATTATTTTTACTACCAGGTACACTTACTGCATCGAATTCCAGAAGAAGAGTTAGAGGGTTACCAAAATCTTGTACACAATGTAAACTTAGTTGAAGAGGAAACTTCTGAACGACGTGTGATGTGCAAGTTAGTGACTAAATATTTTGAATACGCCGACGGAATACGACCACTTCTGTGCAAAAAGTACACTTATAGCAGCCGAAAAAAGAGGGTATAAAAACGTTCTACCATGCCACGACCTTTATCATTCGTGATACAACAGATTCCGTGGAAGGAAATCAATGACAGTATTCAAACGGTAGAGGATTACCAACACCTATTACGAGAACTGTCTCCATTGAATTGGGGTCGACGTGTAGTGTGTGTCTTAGTGACTTGCTTTCTGGGATTTCGTTTACCAGCTGATTCTTTGTGGACTCTTTACGAACAGTACCTATTACTCCAAAACAAAACATGAAAGTGATCCCTTTAAATGTCCACGAGAGACTCATTCTCCTCAAAGCTTTGCGCTTTCATTTGGATACTTCTCAACCTCTACGGGAAAACAAGATTCGTCAACTTTTAGGTACTGAAGATGTGTACGACGACGTGTGTGTAGCTTGTGACTTACACCCTCACTGGACAGATGTACGTGACTGGAAAAGTTTGGGGGTTTGAGGCTTGGGCTAAAGAAGTGGCACACTATGCCCAAGATTTGTCATCCTAAAACATTAAAACGTACCGTGAAAAAAGTCACTTTTAAACCTGTGTTAGTGTCCATACCAGAAGAACAGTCTGTCACCGAGGAAAACCACTCTCTTCAAGACAGGACTGTCATTGACATTCCTGAAAGACCATTTCGGGAGGACCCTTGTGTGACTGAACCAAGGAATGTACAGACTCTCAGAACATTACACACTACTCCTACGATTTCACCTCTTGATCACAAAAAATGTTGTACAGAGACTTGTTTATATTCCACTATGGTCGTTTTGTTGTGTTTTTTATTCCTGTACTTAACCATATGGCTTTTATGTATTTTTGTCTTTCGTGTTGTTCACTAATAAAGATGACAATAAACGTGTCCTGAAAAAGTATAAAAACTCTTGTCTTGTCTGTCTTCGTGTCACAAGTGACATTTTATTACACTACTACTACTATGGCTACCTCTACTGTCTCTGCTCCCTCTTCCTCCACTGTCAAAGTCATTGACGAACACGTAGATCGGACTAGTTGGGAGGCCTTGTATCTTCGCCATCCCTTTAACATGCTTATTGCTGGACCTAGCGGTTCAGGCAAAACCGAATTTGTCAAACGTTTGATCGAACATAAACATCATTTGATCGATCGTCCTCCTCAACGAATCGTGTGGTGCTATAAAGAGTGGCAATCGGCGTACAGCCTTCTGCGAGAAAGTCAAGGCGATTCCATCGTCTTTGTGGAAGGCATTCCTGTCGAAGACGACGGAATCGTGTCTGACCCTAGTCAAACTCATTTGGTTATTTTTGACGACATGTTAGGAGAAGACGAAGAAGAAATTAAACTCTGGTTTACGCGCAAAGGGCATCATCGTAATGCCAGTGTCATTTACATTACCCAAAATTTGTTTCAACAAAGTAAAGCCCATCGTACCATCAGTCTCAATGCTCATTACTTGGTGTTGTTTAAAAGCCCTAGAGATAAATCGCAAGTACAAGTCTTAGCCAAACAGTTAGGAACGCCTTGGCTGATTCATGCGTACGACGATGCCACTCAAACCCCACACGCTTATTTACTCGTGGATTTAAAACCCACTACTCCCGATTATTTGCGATTTCGTACCCATCTGTTTCACCCCTGGTGCCAAGACGGAGGACCTATCGTGTACACGTCTCCGTCGTCGACTTAATCACCCCAAAAATCTATAAAAACCTCGGTCACTTGGACTCTGTCTCACACATTGTCAACATGACGTCCCTTCAGTCTCATCTTCCCATTAAATTGATTCGTGCCTTGTACGGCATCAGTCGCGAAAAAAATCCACAAATACGTGCTCGTGTCTTAGAAGCTAGTCTCAAAGAAGTCTTACGATGGTTTACGGTGACAGCACGTCAATTACTGCAAGGCATCATTCAGATTCCACATCAAACCAAACGTTTTTTGAGAGAAACAAAGTTGCCTTGACGCAACTAGCCGATCCTCGCATCGACACTCAAACCAAAAAGCAAATCATTTTGAAACCTGGAGGAAGTGGATCTTTAGGAGGTGTCATCATTCGTTCCCTCTTAAAATGGGATCCTAATGCTCCCAAAGTTGTCCCCAAGAAAAAAGTCACACCCAAACGTACCCAGAAGAAAAAGAAAAAGAGCAAGGGTGTCAAGACCAGGTCACAACCTCAGAAAAAGAAAAAGAAAAGCCCACAGAAAACAGCTTTTACTCGCAAGAGAGTGTCTCCAACAACTTCTCCTCCAGCAGTGACACCCTCTTCCTCTTTAGCGGCAGTAGCCGCGGCTCACAAAGTACCTGCCCCCAAAGTCAAAGTCCAAGAGAGAACGGGTGTGTTACAGAGTTTACTGGATTTGTCCAAGCAAGAACTGTCTCGATTTAGTCCGTTGCGAACTCCTCCACGGCGTGTGTTGCCTGTCATCAAGTTGATACGACGTAAAGACAATCAGTGGCGACGCATTCCAGTATAAAATGACCTGAGGCAAGCCATACGGATCAGTATTTTTTTGTGCTACTGCACGTCCAAAGATGTTCCCTCCAAGAAGTGTACACCGTTACCATCGTCGTTCTTCTTCTTCGGTCCAAAAAGGAAAAGGAAAACGAAAAAGACAGTCACGTCATCCTAAGAAGCGCTTAGTCAAACATCGACGTCACCCCCAGAAAAGGCACACTCGTCCAAAGAAAAAGAGGAGTCACCAAAGAGGAGGATTCTTTGGTGATTTTGGAAAACACATCGTCACCTTTATGACAAAGCGATAGTCCCCCAAAAGGATAAAAGACCGTGCGACAAGTCATTGACGTTAGTGAATTTTTTTTGTTGTATGCCACGGAACCAACAAACCCACTGAGAAAGATGTCACCCCCAAAAAGACATTCCTCTTCTACCTCCAAAGGAAAGAAAAGAAAAGGACTGCCACCTCGTTTAGCCAAACATTGGGACATGTTGTCCGTCCTGTCCAAAGCTCCTTCACCCATGCGAAAAAAACTCATTCAAACAGCCTCCAAAGATGTTATTGATACCGTGTGCGAATGTTGTCTGAATGTCTTGAAAGGCACAATACCTTTGTCTAAACACCAGAAAGAATGCTTAGGCAAACATCGACACGTTCTTCGTCAAATGATCCAAAAGAAAATACCTATTCGTCAAAAGAAAAAGATGTTGGTGCAACGCGGAGGAATTTTACCCTTTTTACCCATGTTACTGAAAGGAGTCATGGGTACAATAGGAGGACCCTTACTGAAAGGAGTCATGGGAACAATAGGAGGACCCTTGCTGCAAGGAGTATTGGGAAACATGGGAGGATGAAGATAAAAAGGACCAAGAAGATAAAAGGGAGCTTAGAAGTCAAAAGATCTCAGACGTAATCTTTGAAATCTGATGGAAGGACGAAAACTAGCTTTAGTCCCTTACAAACGATGGATGGAATACCATCGTTGGCAAGAACAACGAACCCCACATTTACCTCCCAATCCTCATTTGACCGAGATGTCCCAGATACAACACGAACTGCAATCGTTGATGGATCGAAGCGATTTGTCAGAAACGGAAAAATCGCAACGGTACGGACAGTTGTTGCAACGACTGCAACTCTTTCACCAGAAAGCTTTAGACGAAACAGCTCCACCCACTCTGAAAGATTTTAAGGCCTTGCTGAAAAATCCATCACCACCACCACCACTACCACCAGTGGTCAAGACAGACACAACCCCACGAAGGCCTGAGGAAGAAGAGGCACGAGAAGTTT
>JAECUM010034826.1:0-22373 GCA_016617855.1 Megalonaias nervosa
CACACACACACACACACACACACACTATCTCTCTCTCTCTCGATCGATCGATCGATCGAATTTTAATCCAGCTGGCATATTTGTGTGTGACCTTTTTCTAACACGATTCTCAGCCCTGGTTCTGCTCTTCATCATAGCATATTAGACTATACCATAACAAGCAATGGGACCTCATTTAATGCAAGCCTCACAGGTAATTAATATGAATTTATCAGAATCAATACATTCTCGGAAACATATATTTTACACGAATTGTTAGAAGCACCAGTCTGACCAGGACAAGTTTCAAGCACATCTATATTCTTAGAATTCTAGCGAAACATTGTATATGAAGACATGCTGAATGTGTGTTATGAGATCGAAGTCATATGACTGTTTTGTTCCAAGTCTAAGGGTGCGATACTGCTGATATATCATTGGAAGAAATCAGGGGTTCAATAATGAAAGAATCTTACTCTTTTCCCCAGCTTTGAGCAAAATCCATGTACATAATCGCTACAAGTCGGATTATATATTACCTTGCTTAGTGTCATGCCGAAATCTCATAATGCAATACAAGTAATTATTACAACTGAGCATTGTAAGGAAGCACGAGCTTTACAACAAGATCAGCGATAATATTCCTTTCTCACCTATAACTGAGTCCTATCTAATCGTTGCAGATCACTTTGTATGAAACCACTCCCTTGACACCATTTAAGAAAACCAGGGTGCCTCCAAGCATCGCTGTCTCTTAAGTAGTCCAACGGCGGCCTCACAAGAAAGCATCGCAACCTCTAAAAGGAGAAAATAACTTAACAACAGCAAATTTTACTGAGATATAACTTTATTATTATTATTGAAATCAAGCTAGAAACACATTTCATTGAAGAAAACAGGAACTGAAATTAACAAGGTAAATGTATATAATTGGGGACTGGAAATTATCTTATAAAACTTGATATTGAGTGGATGCAGCTAAAATAATTTGAGTGAAGTGTCGTTAAAAGATTTTTCACACTTTCCAAGAATAAATAACTCAACCATAGGAGTCTAACATGACTTCAAAGTATATGTGCAATGAAACCCGTTCATAAAAGTCAACCGTACTTTTATATGAGACATTAACGGTGTATCCAATATAATAGAATCTCGCAAAATGTCTTCTTATAGACATGAGGAATATAAAACGTTCTTTGAAAACATCCTTTGGAAAGGTAATGCTTAAACTAAATAACTAAATACTGACTAGTGTTAGCAGAGATACAGATTGACTGGGATATGTTTCTGGGAGAAAATTAACAAAAACCAATTATCTCAAGGTACACTCTCTGTATAAAACATGGATGATGAACTTGCTAAATAATATCATTTTGTATTTAATTGTTATGAAAATAAATGATGTTACCTTTTGCATTTAAACTAGTAATTTTCAATAAGGATAAATATGTTTATAAAATTCTGGGGCGATTCGCTAAAATATAAACATTCATTCGAATTGAACGTACAAACATATTTCATGGATAATTCACTTTGTATGTTAAAAGACTGAATATCTTTTGAAGCAAACTCACAAGTATTAAAATATTTTATTTGAAGATATTACCTTCCGATGTCTGTCCGACACAACAACTCTGATGTTTTTACCTTAGTCCTACCGCACCCAACATTATCAATCCGCGCATGAAATGTTTAAACGAAAATTAAAAATATTTCTTAATTGTCATACCAATAGTCATTTTTTTCCCCAAAACACACAATTTGATGCATGACATGTAAACGCTAAGTTTGTAAAACGTCACTGTCACAAAATTGTTTTAAATTTAGAACTTCTTTTTACCGATGCAGTAATGTAAGTGTTAATCGCATTGGCATAGACTGGAAAAAAACCTTGCAAATCGAATATTTTTGCTTTAAAAAAATATATAATGAAACGAAAATCTACATTTCTTGAGCAGATATATGGAAATATTTCACTGATGGAGTGGTAACATTTTGAATTGTCACGAGTCTCAAAACCACTCGTGACAATACAGTGTTTCAACTTCACTCGTGAGATATGCACGTATATCTTCTGAAAAAAAGCAGCTATTCTTTCTGGATCTTGATTATAGAATGGTAAAGGAATCTAGAAGTGTCTCATCAATAACAGAAAATTGTATTTCTTACGATATATCTGCGAATACTCGGTAACTAATCAGCACTACAGTATAAAAGATAAAAGATTGCCCTGTAGTTTTTAAATAATGCTCTTTAAAATATGTTATGTCTCTGAAAAATTAACAAATTAAACAAATAAATTGAAAATAGCAGAAGTTAATTAAGACTGAAAAGCTGTATGACATATAAACAAAACTCAGACTTTTTTAAAAATTAGTTTCGGTGTTATAACTGCTGGCTGCTGATGAAAAATTTTGCAAGACAATGAATTAGCAATATATAGAAAAACCACCCACCCAAGTACCCGTCAAACGCATTTGAAATGGTTAAAGGAACTCTCCATTTTTGAACTAAATGTGGAGCACAGTAGTGCTGAGTGTAGGTACTTATTATTATAAAAATCAAAACCAAGAGACACTTACGTTTTTCTTTCTGGTATATTCTCTGGTACAAATTACAATCAAATTTCACTTAAGTTTTTCTTTCTGGTATATTCTCTGGTACAAATTACAAATTTCACAACACATTACTTTAAAAAGTTCATTAGCTTCTTCTTTTCCTTTCACTCTCTCCTTTTATTGAATTTATTTACTTTCACTGTCGCAGGATTTTTCTTCTCCTCCTCTTCCTCACTTTTTCTCGTCCTCTTTTCTTCTCTGTCTGGACGGGTCTGGGTTCGGAGGGTACCTCTTCTTCCTGTTCGGAACCCATCTCTTCCTCCTGCTCCTGTTGTTTCTCCTTTTTCTAAGGGCAGTCTGAAGACCAATATCCTTTCTCTTGACAATGATAACAGGTATTTTGACCTTTGTCTATTTTGACGCCTGTCTTGCTTTGACGTTGTGGACACTCTGTGGCCCAATGTCCTTTCTTCTAACAGATATAGCATGTATCTCGACTTTTATCTTGAAAGGAGGGGGAGTAGTCCGTTGGCTTCCCTGAAGAAAATCTTCGTATGACGCCTCGCAAAGCTTTGAACAGAAGTTCGATCTGTGTTGGCTCTTCTATCTTTCTTGAAGGATTGAGAGTGAAATGAATACTTTGAGGGAAGACACTGATACTTAATATAGGGAAGACACTGACGTTACATTTACATATAGAGGACCATGGTATTTAAAATTGAGTCATTTGATATTTCGCAATCAAGATGAAACGATCGCACCATTTTGTGGAGAAATGAGAAGAAAGTAAGAGGCAGAAACGTGACCTATCGCCTCGCACAGTAGCTGAAGTCTTGGCTCAATCAATGCCAGCGATTTCGAAGATGACATGAGTGAGCCAGAATCCACACCTTCTACGTCTGCATCCAGATCCAGAGAGTCTACGCCAAGCCAAAGTCCACCACCAGTAACACCACATTCGAGAGACGGATAAATTATCCTCCAGAAAATTTAGAATCACGGCCTACACGTACACGGTGAAATTTAAAGATTTCAAGTCAGACGTGCCGCTGGAGAAAACAGAGGGGTTCATCACCGATTTGTGGGGTTCTTTGTTAACCACACTGAAACGAAAATGTGAAACCAATGAAGACGATCGCTTCAGACTCTCCATTTATCACGACAGTCTGAAGTCCCCTGTTTGGATCGCGTTTAGCAGTCCAGCAGAATTGACACCTTCCAAAGTCATCGACAAGATTCAACACGTGCAGCAATCCAAAGACAAGTTTCACATCACTGATGGAAAAGCGACACTGTACATGACCCACGTTTCTCTTCCCAAAGGGACCGGACAACGCAAAAAAGTCTTACTGGTGGACGACCTTAGCAGCATCAAGCGTAGCCTCGTCGAAATTAACAACACTCAAGACAAGATGTGTTTAACCCAAGCCATCGTCGTGGGTCGACCTTATGCCGACAGGAAAGATATAGTAGAATGGAAAAGAGCCTGGAAAACTATTCAACGATCGGACCGAGCCAAACAATGAAGTGAAGCAGAACTACTGTTACAGCAAGCTGGCCAATCCAAAGACACCCCCTGTGGCATTCCTGAAATGCAAAAATTGCAAAACGTCTTGGCTCCGCGCTACACGTTAAAAGTACACCCTCAAAAAGTGCGTGGACCTCTGTTGTTTCAAGGCAAAGATTTCAAAGAAGGAATATACATTCACGTCTATCATCACAATGAACATTTCGATGTCATTACCAGTATCACCGGATTCCTGAGATACGGTTATTACTGTGAGAAATGTGACCATGGGTATAACAATCGAGAGCAACAGAAGCATTGTGGATCGAAATGTCCAGGATATTTGGCCTCTAAACCCTGTCTTGGAGAAGGACAAAAACGAGTGTATTGCCCGGCTTGTCAGCGCAATTTTGTCAGCCCTACCTGTTACCAATAACATCTGAAGACGCAAGGACAACAGCGGAAAAATGCTTGTCAACTCCTGAGATTGTGCCCTACTTGTGGACAAATCATACTTACCAGTAATGCCAAAGCGCACGTTTGTTCAGGAAAGACACGATGTCTCATTTGTTGCCAAATCGTGGACTTGGAACACGAATGTTACATTCAAAAATACCAACCCCAACAGGAGGAGGAGGAGGTAGATGAGCACGAGAAAGGCAATTTCATCTTTTTCGATTTCGAATGCATGTAAGAGACTGGCATTCACATACCAAATTTCTGCGTGGTTCATCGAGCGTGCGAGAAGTGCATCCAAGAACCTATCTTTAGTCATTGCCCTCACTGTAGCAAGATTCCTGGAGGACGTGAAAAAATCTTTCGTGGACCGAACACGTTGGCCGATTTTGCCCAATGGATCTTAGACCCTGGAGCCAGGAGGACATCGAACGTTACGGAGATTGTCATCGCTATGCCATGGTGATGGCGCACAATTTCTCGGGGTACGATGGACAATTTATTCTGAAATACTATACGGAACAAGACACCGAACGTCCTATAGTCACATGTTTGCTGTTTGCTGTACTACGTGGATGCTTTTTTCAAACTGAAACAAGAAGCCAGCGGCTATCTTTCCTGGTGTTACACTCTCGAAGACCAAAAGAAATTCAAAGAGAAATACTTTGATCAGGAGGGCATCTCTTTAGACCATGTGGAGAAAAACGAGGGAAGGCGATCGTTTGCCAAAGTGATCTAGAATTGTTTGTGGGGGAAAATGGCACAACGTTCCTGTTTACCCAAGACGGAGTATTTGACAGAACCTTCCTGCTACTTCTAGATGATTCTCGACACAACCAAATACATGAAACACGTGGATGTCGTTCGTGAAGGCTTGATTTCAGTTAGTTACGAAGAAGAACTGGAGTTTTACAGGCCAACGAATTTGGAAATGTCATCATTGCGACCTACGTGACATCCCATGCTCGTTTAAAATTGGACGAAGCCATACACCTGTTAGGAGATCGTCTCATGTATTTTGACACGGATAGTTGTATCTACATCGATCGCCTTGGTCACCGTCACCCTGAAATCGAAGTTGACCGTTTAGGAGCCTGGACGGACGAGCACCCCGACGTCAAGATTCTAAGTTTTGATAGCGGCGGTCCTAAAAATTACGGTTACGAATACCGGGACCGACAAGGAGAAGTGCACACCGAGTGCAAAGTGAAAGGACTGACTCTAAATCATCGCACCAGTCAAGTGGTGAACTTTGGCGTGCTGAAAGAAGCCTTGCAAGCCGGAGAGGATCAACATTTTAAAGTGACCACCTACGAACCTCACAAGATTGTACGTTTACCCACACATCAAATTGTCAGTCGACCCTTGGAAAAACTGTATCAAATCGTGTACCAGAAGCGAGTGCGACTTCCCAATCACTTCACTTTACCGTATGAAAGTGTCAATGTTGGTCAGAATATAAAAAGGGTAAAACGTTCAAGACCGATAGTTCATTGTGACTCCAATTGCCAAGCGAGAAAGATGAATCCTTTCAGACAGACACAATTCAAGTTCAATCATTCTCAAGTGGAGTACGATGCTATACCTTGCGATTGCAGCGATGCCGTAGTCTTATCTCAGCGATTTAGCACAACATCATGGGAACTTCGCTCTGAATACTACTACTACTACACCTACCATGAAAGGTGATGCTGTGCGTGTCAAACCTGACGGATGCGAAAGCGATGCCACTCGTGTTCGTGGACTCTTTACTGGTTTTCATCCTTAACGTGAAACCATGCGGCTACCACCCTACGGATGTCATCCGTGCCTGAGCAAACTACTTCGGGTTTCACCGTACCCTCATCGAAATGAGCCTGTGAAAGAAGAATATTCGTTCCCTGTGCGTTTGTCTGAATACTGCGACTTTGAAAGTCGATTCCAAACCTTCCAAAGAAAGTGGCCTAAATATCTGGGAGGACCTACCTCCGAAGAATTAGCCCGAATCGGATTTATCTACTTGGGCGAAGGTGATAAAGTCAAGTGCTTCAGTTGCGGTGTGTCACTTCACGAGTGGGAGCAGAAGGATTCAGCTTACCTGGAACATGCTTGATGGTCTCCGCACTGTCACTACCTACCTTTAGTGGGACCCCAGTAATCTCTTCAGGGATACTTTTCAAGAGAACATTCGTGGTTTGCCGATGGAGTTGAGAGAACGCGTTTACCGAGAATTCGTCAAAATACAAGTGAAACGGAAAGGACAATTGCATCCTTTAAGTCACCAGTGTTTAAACCACTGGTACCTGAATGCCAGAAGAGAACTGATTCTAATGAAAGTGTTCCAGTGGTCAGACATTGATCAACTACCCAAGGACGAGAAGGATTGGTTTGCTACTGATTCTATTTACTACAAGGTAGCCTTACTGCAACGAATTCCAGAGGAAGAGTCAGAGGTTTACCACAATCTTTTATGCAATCTAATCTTGGTTGAAGAGGAAACTTCTGTACGGTGTAAGGTGTACAAGTTAGTGACTAAACAATTTAGATTCACTACTGGAGTACAATCAGCTCTGTGCAGAAAGTACATTTATTTCCTCCGACAAAAAGAGGGTATAAAAACTTGCTACCTTGCCACGACCTTTATCAGTCGTGATACAACAGATTCCGTGGAAGGAAGTCAATGACACTATTCAGACTGTGGAGGATTACCAACACATTTACGAGAACTGTGTCATTTGAATTGGGGACGTTGTGTAATGTGTGTCTTAGTCACTTCCTTTCTGGGATTTTGTTTACCAGCAGATTCCATGTGGACTCTTTGTGAACATTACTTACCACCAAAACACGATGGTATTTTCTTTAAATGCTCACGAGAAACTCACTCTGTTAAAAGTCTTGCGCTTTCATCTCCAAACTTCTCGGCCTCTGTTTGAAGAAAAGTTTCTTTGTGAAATTTTAGCGACTCCGGATGCTTACGAAGATGTGTGTATAGCTTGTTGGTTACACTCTCACTGGAAAGATGTACGTGACTGGAAAGGTCTTGGGTTCGAGGCTTGTACGAAAGAAGCGGATTACATTGCCCAAAATTTGTGTTATGAATTTAAAGGAAAGAGGGAACTTAAAGTGTCCAGTGAAAAAATAACTTTTAAACCTGTGTTAACCGCAGTGGCAGAAGAACCCGACACCGAGGAAAACCCCTCCATTCAGGACAGGACCGTCATTGACATCGACATCCCCGAAAATCCATTCCGGGAGGACACCTGTGGGACTGTGCCAAGTGTAGAGACTCTAAGAATATTACCCAGTGTGCCTAGGACACCACACCTTCGTCACAAAAAATGTTATACAGTCATTTGTTTATATTCTACTTTGATCGTTTTGAAGTGTATTTTATCGATGTACTTAGCCATTTGGCTTTTATATGTTTTTGTCTTTCGTGTTCAATTTTAAAAATTTTGGACTAAACGTGTCCTGAAAAAGTATAAAAACTCTTGTCTTGTCTGTGTTCTTTTAAAACGTGACATCACCTTCACTATGGCTACCTCTGCTGTCTCTGCTACTTCTTCCTCCACTTTCCAAGTCATCGACGAAAACTTAGATAGTGCTAGTTGGAAGGCATTGTATCTTCGCCATCCCTTTAACATGTTAATTGATGGACCGAGCGGTTCAGGCAAAACCGAATTTGTCAAACGTTTGATCGAACATAAAAATCATTTGATCGATCGTCCACCTCAACGTATGGTGTGGTGTTACAAAGAGTGGCAATCGGCGTACAGGCTCCTGCGAGAAAGTCAAGGAGTTTCCATCGTGTTAGTGGAAGGCATTCCTTGCGAAGACGACGAGATCGTATCTGACTCCAGTCAAGCTCATCTGGTCATCTTCGACGACATGTTAGGAGAAGACGAATAAGAAATTAAGCTGTGGTTTACGCGCAAAGGGCATCATCGTAATGCCAGTGTCATTTACATTACCCAAAATTTGTTTCAACAAAGTAAAGCCCATCGCACCATCTGTCTCATGCTCACTACGTAGTCTTGTTTAAAAGTCCTAGAGTTAAATCGCAAGTGCAAGTGCTAGCCAAACAGTTAGGAACTCCTTGGCTGACTCATGCGTACGACGATGCCACTCAAACCACTCACGCCTATTTACTCGTGGATTTAAAACCCATTACCCCCGATTATTTGAGATTTCGTACCCATCTATTGCACCACTGGTGCCAAGACGGAGGGCCTGTCGTGTACACGACACCGTCGACTTAAAAAGTCTATAAAAACCTCGGACACTTTTGGTCTGTCACACACATCGTCAACATGGCGTCCCTTCAGTCTCATCTTCCCGTCAAATTGATTCGTGCCTTATACTGCATAAGTCTCGAAAAAATCCACAAATACGTGCTCGTGTCTTAGAAGCCAGTCTCAGAGAAGTCTTACGATGGTTTACAGTGACAGCACGTCAAATTACTTCAAGGCATCATTCACATCCCTCATCAAGCCAAATGCTTTTTTGAGAGAAACAACGTAGCCTTGACGCAACTGGCAGATCCACCCATCGACACTCAAACCAAAAAGCAAACCATTTTGAAACCTGGAGGTAGCGTTTGTCTAGGAGGTGTCATCATTCGCTCCGTCTTAAAACAGGATCCCAATGCCCCGAAAGTCATCCCCAAGAAGAAAGCCACTCCCCGACCTTGAAGAAAAGAGCAGTGGTGTCATGACCAGGTCACAGCCCCAGAAAAAGAAGTCCCAAGAAAAGACCCCAGAAATCAGCTTCTACCCGCAAGAGAGGCACTGCGGCCAGGACGCATGCTTACATCCCCAAACCACGACCTGCAGCGATGGTGACCACGTCTCCAGTAGCCTCAGGTTCTTCGACTTCTCCGTTCCTTGTGATGCCAGCCAAACCCAATTTGACACACGTCTTTAATAAATTGATGAAAAAATGGAAACCCGTGTCTCCAGAAACTTCTCCATCAGTGACATCCTCCTCCTCTTTAGCTGTTGCGGCCGCTGCTTGCAAAGTACCATCCCACAAAATCAAAGTCCAAGAGAGATCTGTATGTTACAGAGTTTACTGGATTTATTCAAGCAAGAACTGTCCCGATTTAGTCCCTTGCGAACCCCTCAACGACGAGTGATGCCTGCCATGAAGATGATACGACTGACCGGCTATCAGTGGCGACGCATTCCATCACTGTAAAAAAAAGACCTGGGAAAAGCAATGGGAATCTGTGTTTCTGTGTTCCTGATCGCAAAAAGATGTCACCTACAAGAAGTCCACACCACCAATATCTTCGTTCTCCTGTCCGAAAAGGAAAAGGAAAAAGAAAAGGACAGTCTCGTCGTTTGACCCCTCATCCAAAACCACGCTTTACCAAGAATCGACGTGTACCCAACAAAAGACCCAATCGTCCAAAGAAAAAAAGGATTAACGAAAGGGGAGGATTATATGATTCGATAGTGAAAGAGGTCGTCAAACAGACTGATCACAAACCCCAGGAGCTACTCCAAAAATACCTCCTCAAAAAATAAGATAAAAAGAACGTGTGCCAAGTCATAGACGTCAGTGTATTTTGTGTGTGCTCCGGAATAAACAAAGATGTCACCCCACCCAGAAGTTATCCCTCTCCTACCCCAAAAGGAAAGGAAAGGACTGCCTCCTCGTTTAGCCAAACATTGGGACGTGCTGTCAGTTCTGTCCAAAGACCCTCCACCCATGCGAAAACAACTCATTGAAACAGCATCGAAAGACATCGTCGATACCGTGTGCGAATGTTGACTGAATGTCTTTAAAGGAACGATATCTTTAGTCTCAACATCAGAAATAATGCTTAACCAAGCATCGACACGTTCTTCGCCAAATGGTCAAAAAGAAAATACCTATCCGTCAAAAAAAAAAAGATTTTAGTGCAACGCGGAGGATTTGAGCACCTGTTGTTAGGACCCGTGCTAAAAGCTACGTTGGAAAGAATGACTTGAGGACTTATTGGAAGAGCTGCTACACAAGGTGGCCCAAGATAAAAAGGATCAAGAAGATAAAAGGGACCTCTGGGATGAAAAGATCTCAGGCATGACCTTTGGAATCTGATGGTAGAATGAAAACTGACTTTAGTCCCTTACAAACGATGGATGGAATTCCATCGTTGGGAAGAACAACGCACCCCGCATTTACATCCAAATCCTCATTGGACCGAGATGTCCCAGTTAGAACACTAATTGCAATCGTTGATGGATCTCAGCGATTCGTCAGAAACGGAAACTCTTTCACCAGAAATCTTTAGACGAAACAGCTCTACCGACTCTGAAAGATTTTAAGACTCTGATGAAAAGTCCATCACCACCACCGCCCCCAGTGACCAAGACAAACGTAGCCAAACGGATGCCGAAGGAAAAAGAGGCACGAGAGGCCTTTCAAACACCGTCAGCGGCTCCCATCCGTAGTAAGATTTCAGCATCCTTGTTGACCCCTTCCCCCACACCCCAACGAGAAGAACTCAAAGCTTGGGTTAAATAGATGATGTCCACTCCTCCTTCGACAGAAGTGAAAAAGAAAGAAGGGAAAGCAGAGGTGAAAAAAGAAAGCAAGATAAATGCCGCCTCATTACCACCACCACTACCCTCGACTTCTACTCCCGTGGCGCATCGGACACGTAAACCCGTTTCCAAACCACTACCTCACCCCAGCCAGAGTAGCATCAGTGAAGAGTGGGTGACTTATTGAAGAGAGAGTCCTGATGGAGAATTTGCTAGCCAGCATTTACTACGATCCATCCCATCCTGCAGGATACGGAGGAGTTCAGAAATTTCATCGTGCTGCCAAAACCCGACTCAAAAGTGTCTGTTTACCTCAAGTGCAACGATGGTTACAAGAACAAGCCATGTACACCTTACACGAACCCATTCGACGAAAATTTTCTAGAAATCGCACCCTAATGGAGGGTATCGATCACCAATGGCAAACAGATTGAGCCAATGTCTCTCATTTGGCCACCTATAATCGTGGCTACAAATATTTGTTTTGTGTCATCGACGTCTTTTCCAAATTTGCCTAGGTCGTGCCATTGACTTCCAAATCGAGCATTGAGTTAGTGTGAGCCTTAACACTGGTGTTGAAACAAAGCGGTTGTCACCCTCTTCGATAGCAAACTGACAAAGAAACTGAGCCAAGCTTTCCAAAAAGAATTGAAGAAACGAGACATTCATTTTTTCACCACCGAGAATCCAGAAATCAAAGCCAGCATCGTGGAACGTTTTCAACGTACCTTGATAGAACGCATGTGGAAATATTTTACGCATCAACACACCCTCAAGTACATTGACGTCTTACCGCGCCTGGTCAAAGCGTACAATCAATCGTACCATCGGAGCATCGGATCCGCCCCCGAAGAAGTGACTCCCGACAGCTAAGTGACCGTCTTTGAGCGCCAGTTTGGTGTGTCCCCTACTGCGGCTGTCCCCAAGAAAGGTGGAGTGTTGACAGTGGGAGATTGGATGCGCATTGGCAAAACCAAAGGCACTTTCGACAAAAGTTACTTACCCAATTGGACCACCGAATTGTTTCGTGTCACTGGACGAGTGAGTGGCCGTCATTATGCCGTCTATAAATTGGAAGACCTGAACGGGGAAGTTTTAAAAGGAACTTTTTACTTGCCCAAGTTACAACGAGTGACCAAAAAAGAAGAGGAAGTGCACGACATCGAAAGCATTCTCGATCAAAGTACCCGCAAAGCGGGAAAACGACGTGTCAGAGAAGTCAAAGTTCGTTGGAAAGGATATCCCCCCAGTTTTAATTCTTGGATCGACGCTTCCCACGTCATCGACTATAAAAAGAAGTGACATCATGCCCTGCAAGACATTCCTTTCAAAGCGTATTCTGCCACGACAAATGACGAGGAAGGTGGAAACACGTATCGCCTTCACCGCGAATTTGTACAATTTGTACATCCTCACTATTTCCCCATCATTAAGTCGTATTTTGACAGTGTCAAGATTGGTATAAAAGGAGATCTGGGACAAAATATTCTATTCTCCAAATGGAAAGTCAGAGTGAAACTGGATTTTCGAAAACGATTCTCTAACGACTTGGAAGTCATATATCATGTGTACTGAGGAGTCGCACGACAGTGAGGACATGGTTTAGGAGATATGCCGAAATCTACGTTTCGTTCGGTGGCCCCCTTTTTGAAACCAATGGTGACACGAGGATTGCAAGCCTTGAAAGATGCCACTTTGACGCAAGGCAAAGAATTTCTTAAAAATGTTATCATCGACAAACAAAACCCAAGGAAGCCTTCTTGAGAGCAAGCAAAAATGTCTTGCTTCAAACAGAAAAAGACATTTAGGCCGACGAGAAACTCCTATAAATGGACTGGACGCTGCCCAGTCAGGCATTCCTGCTTCCCTGACACCACAGCAAGGACAAGGCAGAAAGAAACGACGAAGACATTCCTCCGGAGGACTTCACACACACAGAGCTAGAAAGACAAAGATAAGAAGAACCGTCAGAGAATTAGACGTTTTTGATTATTAAACTGAAAAATGATGCACCGAAATCAGATGACAGCCAGAAGATTAGATCGATCTGAATAGCAGTTTCTTGTACCTGAAAGTCAAAGTGATCAAAACGGACGACACCGCTCCGGGAGTCCGATGCTAGAGTAGCTCACGTCAACAATTTCATGCATCCCGTGTTCAGCGAAGTGGATTTGTTCTTGATTAACAGACTACTTAGCAGCAGCAACGATACTTACCCTTACCGAGCCTACCTTGAAAATCTCTTGACGTGAGGGAAAGACGCAAAGAATACTCATCTGAATGCTTGCATAGTATGGAAACCTGCCACAGGGGGCGAGTACAAGTTCAACGACACAGTCCTGACAGCAGATGAAGATCCTCACAATGCGGGTTTTAACGACGGTCGAAAGAAAATCCTGCAAGGACATAGCTTAGAACTGACGGATCGTTTTCATTTGGACATGTGGTTTCAATAAAAGTATTTCCTAAACGGGGTGGATATTCGCCTGAGACTGAATCGCAGTAGTACCATTTTACATTTGATGGCCAATGCCAACGAGTATAAAACCATCATCCAAGAAGCCAGACTCTACGTGCGACGCGTGGACGTGTTACCTAAAGTGGGAAATGACATCAGCCACACTTTGTGCAGAACGAACGCCAAGTATCTGATACGACGCGCGGAAGTGAAAACCTTTACCATTGCCGCTGGACTCCGATCCAAGATCGAAGATCATCTGTTCCAAGGACAGTTACCCAAGCGTTTAATCGTTGGTACCGTCAGCAACAAGCCCTCAAAGGAGCCGTCACTGCCAATCCTTTCCAGTTTAAGCACTACAGAGTGTCTAAGATCAAAGTCAGTCGCGATGGCAAGACCTTGTGTACCAGACCCTTCGAACCTAAGTTTGCCGAGAAGAATTACTTGAGATCGTACCTTTCCCTGTACGAAGCCACAAGACAGTTAGGGACCAACACCAGCCATGGCATTTCGTACAACGATTATGCAAGAGGTTACACTTTGTGGGCCTTTGATTTCACTCCAGACCACGGTAGCGATGAGGGACATTTTCACCCTATAAAATCCGGTCAACTGGGTGTGGAACTTCAGTTTGCAGAAGCTCTAACCGAGACGGTGAACGTCATCTTGTATGCCGAATTCGACAACACTCTAGAAGTCAACAGCTTGAGAGAAGTAACTCTAGAGTATTAGAAGTTATGGAAGACTCTTATCCCTCTTTGAATGGTGGAGACTCTTTGGAAATGGAATGGCAGGATATCGTGGAAGCAGAACCACCCACCAAAAGAGACAAGGACGAAGAGGACTTGGTGATGTCCAGATGGGCAGAACAAGAACATTTAGTCTCCTGCTTTGCCAATCACCAGGGAGAAACAATTACAGGGGTCACCAATAAACATTGCTATGGATGTCAAAACGATCATCCCAGTCAAATTCAACACGATAAATGACTGATGATGAGTCAAGAATAAAATTGGACGAGTATCTGGATGACGCTTGGGGTCTCATCTCGGAAGAAGGAGTGTTACATCAGTGGTATAAAGACTTGCGTGATTATTCCTCCCCTCCATCGACTGCTCTAGAGATCCGTCGCATTGAATCTCTCTTTCCATAGAATACGGAGACAAAGCCCAAAATGTGTTGATGTTATTTATTTGTTGATTGTTTGTTGGTTGAATAAATATGTCGTATTTTGAAAAAAGGGTGTCTGTGGATTGTTTTAATAAAATGAACAGTATATAAAGATATTTGATCCTTTACTTCTCTCGACCCCTCTACATTAGATGAGCTATAGCGCTCCTACCAAAAACCGCAGGGGTGTTTTCTATCGCGTCGGCGCTTGAGACATATAAAACGGTGCGGTGTCCAGTCTGGCCATCCACTGTTGACTCGTCACCTCGTGAAGATGTCTTCAAAATTAGCTAACCTGAACGAAGTTCACGTCCATTTACATCGTGTCAGGCAAAACCTGATGCCAAATCCTGAAGAGATAGAAAATGTCAGGATGCTTAAAGCGGCACAATACCTCATAGAAGAGGTCTTTAGAGAAGAAATTAAAAAGGAGCAAGAAAAGTGGACAGAGAAGTACAGACTTCAGAAGCAGCAGCAACTGGAGCAGCAGGAGCAACAACAGCAGCAGGAGCCAGAAATAGGCTTTGTGGTCTGTAGAGTGGACACTAAGGAGTTCTCCTTCTCCTTCCGAAGAAGCAGGACGTATCCCGTGGGAAAGCTTGCAGCGAGACGGGGACGTAATCCTAGGCGTTAAGCTAGATTGCATAACTCTTAAGAAACAAAACAGCCCTTTTCAGGGCTACCCCAAAAATCTAGAAAAGACATACTACTCTATTGCCAAATTTGTCTGTGTTTGTGTGTTGGTATGTGAGTGTGATTGTAAGTCAAAAGATAGAAGTGTGCCTATAAACACTTCGTTTCCCTGGCTTGTAAGATTGTGTGTGTGTTTGTTTTAGGGTTGTATGTATGGATGGTGATAAAGTGTGTTTGTATGAAAAAGTGGAAGTGAGTGTTTCCTTTAGGTCCGCGCGGTCCATGTTTTGGTTGTGGTGTGGGTATTGTTAGTTTTTGTGCAAGATGTGTTTTCCTTCACGTCCGTGCTTCAGGGATATAATGCGTGGCGTTCGACAGTCTGGCTACCTCATTCTCATTCACGTCGACAGAGAAGATAGCAGCAAGCAGCAATTGTAATTAGCAAAATGACGTTAGCGATCTTTATGATTCCCGCCCAAGCAATGAAAGCCTTGAAAGGCTTAGGTCTTTTTATTGCAACAGGTAGGAGCTTGAGAGCTCAGGACAAAAGGACTACCTTACTCCTGATACGGAACAAACCAAGAAGAAACTATGGCGATAACAAAACACTAAGTGGTAGAGGGAAAGTGCCGCAGCCTAAAGAGCAGTCAGTGAAAACAAACATACATTCCACGAGCACGCTGTCTACTGCTGCCATAGAAAGCATAGGAGCCGTACGGCAGCTGACTACACCTATAACACCAAGGTTACATAAAACTTCACAAGAACCAGTACAACTGCAACAAGGGGACACGGCTATGCATGAGAAGCGGTCTGGAAGATCAAAACAACAAGAAGCTGTGGTTGGAAGAAAGGAGGCATTTACACCATCACCGCCACCACTATCACCACCACCACAACTGCTAACTCTATCCCGTTACAACAAACTGTACCTGCACCAATTTCTCCACCCAAACCGATAGGGCAGGAGGCATTTAAATCTGACTGGTAGCAGGCAACCAGACATATTGCCTGGGGATATTCACTGGACTTCTGTATGGATGACCTGTGGTACAATTCAGCAGAAACTAGAACTTTTCTGGACCAGTTTAACACTCTGATTAACATCGAATGGCCCAATCTACCGAAGGACAGGATCAGACCCAGTAAAACCCAAGTAAAGAAGCAGTGACAAATATCAAGAAGAAGGGGGAAATGTTATTGGAATGTCCAGTAAGCTTGACTGCCATAACTGCCAGCGTATTACAAATTCATCATAACCTAGACGTACCAGAAGTTGGTTTCCCCAAATCATTAAGTTATTGGATACTGTTGGATCTGATCGAGCTTGGTCCGCTGAAAGAACGCCATTGGAGATTTTATGAACCACCACAAGAGTATCTCCACTAGCATCCAGAAAAAAAAAATAAAAATTCCTTTTTAGGGCTACAGCAATTGCCTGATTATTAAGGGAATCCAGTTTGGCTTGGGATCCCAATTCGATAAAACTATTGAGAACCTAATATGATCCTTTTACCACCGTTCTAAATTAAAACCAAATCAACTAATTTGACGTTCGAAAATGTACTTGTCCCTTAGACTGATTTCATTAGTTTAATTTAAATTAAAGTATGTACACTATGTACCTTACAAAATTTTAATCAGGTTAGGAAATTTATAACTATAAGCGTGACTCTAATTATGATCGTGGCTAACACAGAATTGGATATAGGGAATCCCAATAAGCATATAACTGGATTAAATTTGAAATTTAGTAGGTCCAGGCATTTCAGGTACGTTCCGGTAGACGTTTGGCGTATCCCTCCGAGCCCCTTCCTTCCTTCTGACTCTGATACTCAAAAAAGACGAGTGTGTGGGCCGATTCCCACTCGTCTAGAAACCAGGTGCCCCGATGAGCGTGTACGCACGGAACCGGGGTGACGTCATCAGAGCTGTGTCCAATCACGCTCGACGTCTCATACTGCTGTGGTAGACACGTTAAATACAAATATGAGAGTGTGTTGGGTCTATTCCCACTCATTATAGCCCCACATACAGGTCGTTTGGGACTTTATTGTCCCACGACCTCTTGCTAAATTAAATAGTACTCTTTGAGTGCATAAATGCGTGGGGGATGAGGCTCTTATTCCTTCCCCCACGATTAATTAAACAGCCCGCGGTTCAGGTATTAAATCGTCGCACATGCCCTATTGGGCGCAAGCGACTTTAATTTAAGTAGTTAGTCAGTCAATCAGTCTGGATACCCATCGTTGACTAGTCAACTTCAAGAACATCAGCAGAATAGTCAAATTGATTGAGCTTCAGATGCACCTGGAGTATGCCCGGCTGAGCTGGCCATGAAGACGATCCAGGAGCAGCAGAGGAGGTGAACAGACCATTTGCTTGAGACATTATTTATGAAAAATAAAGCTTCATACGAAAGTGAAATATAAGGTCAATAACGCTAAACCAAAACCTCTAACCCTGACTCCCTGATTCTTGACTCCTGCCTTTGTCAGGCAGACAGGCAGGCAGGCCGATTGGGTTAGTTCATTTTGTTACTTCGCGTTGACGTTTGTATTTTCATTTTTTATGCGTGTCTGTTTACGTGTTGATCACTCAACGCTGGTCGTTCACCTCCTCTGCTGCTGTGGTGTCAACCAAAAATTTTATCGAGACCCATACGATATCGTGACCGAGGGTCATGTAAATTTATCGTTATAAATCCGTGTGGGGTAGCTTGCGCCACAGATAATAAATTTTTAAATTTAATCATATCCATATCCCCTGAACACCAGGTATAATAAATATTTTGCAAAGTATAATTATCTACTCCATTAAACACAACTAAAATATTACAATTGTCTCTGATCACTTTAGGTATTTGTGTATATCGCGAGTAACATAAATCACATCTGTGTTTTTATGTCTGCTTCTGGAAAATATTCGAGCTGGATTTGATTGTTTGTCCAGCGTTACATCATCGTATACTACGAGATTATTAATACGCGTATCTAAATCATCTGCAGATCGGGCGTCATCAACATCGGTAATAAAATCAACAACATCATCACCGTCATCGTCGTACAACGACTTTGTGTTTTCATTAAAATCTTTAAGTACTTCATAACATCATTGATCATCTACAGATGGTGCTACTAAATATAACCTATCCCACTTGAGCCATCTCATTATCAGATTAAGTAATAATTGTGTTTTACCAGACCCTTATGGGCCTATTATTATACACCTAATAGAATTCGGTAGCGCTGGATGATGCTTTACTGGTTCTTGCTTTCGTGTTGCTGAGAAGTCAATGATATCCATGTTATACAAATATAATAATTATATGGATTTATATTGTGTTCGATGCAGAACACCCACCCCCACCAGTGGATTAACAACAATAGTAACAAAAAATAAAAAGCATGCACTTACAGGCAAGTGTGTAAACTGTGGTACGAAAAATATAAATTTATTTCATCTCATATGAAGACAGGTGGCGATATTGCTGCTTCACTGGGAAAATTACCAGGGACTCAATGGGCTAAATACCCAGGAGAACAACATTTACCTGGATATAATTATTGTGGTCCTGGAACTTGACTTGATATCCAACTTGACGAACGGGACCAACCAAGACCTGGAGAGTATCCAATAAATGCGATTGATCAAGCGTGTCATGTTCATGTGTTGCGTATAAAAATAAAGATTTGCAACAACGACATATTGCAGATGTGAAGTTGATTCACGCAATAAATTCCATAAAAAATAAATCTCTCAGAGAGAAACTTGCTAGCTTCCTAGTAAAATCTGCGATGAAAGGTAAACTAGTACTAGGGGCTGGTAATTAATCAACTGATTATTATTATACAATGGGATCGGTTTATTATAGTCCAAGAGGATATTCGAGGGGAAGAGCAGCGATTAGCAAATTTGCTGATGCAGCAGGTGTCTCATGTTCTGTTGCTATAAACTGGTTAGCACGACAGGCAATATGGCAAATGTATTTACCACCACGTAAACAAATTCAGTATGCACATTTTGATGTCAGTGCTCCCAATGAAGTTCATCAAGCAGATATTTTGTTTTTACCACACGATACCATTAAAACCGGTAGACGTCAATCACGCACATACAAATATGCGTTAACTGTCGTTGACGTTGCAAGTAGATATAAAGAAGCAGAACCACTATCAACTAAAACAGCAACCGAAGTTGCATCTGCTTTTGAACGAATTTATCAACGCGGTGGTCTACGATGGCCACAACTACTACAGGTTGATCCTGGCAAGGAATTTCTTGGTGCAGTATCATCGTTGATGAAAAAACATAATGTCAAAATTAGACAAGGACACACTGCAATTCATCGCGATCAGGCAATCGTTGAACGATTTAATTGAACACTTGCTGAGCGGTTATTTGGATATCAGTATGCGAAGGAAATAACCCTGAACAATGTTCAGAAAAATAAGAGATCTCGTGAATGGGTTGCAAGACTACCAAGTGTGATAGCTGCATTAAATAATGAAATTACTCGTGCAATTTCTATGAAGCCTGCCAATGCGATCACAAAGAAATATATACCAATACAACGACATGACTCTTCCTCGAAACAACCAGTACTAGGTAATGTGACTGTAAGATATTTGTATGAACCCGGTGAACTTGAAGGAGGTAAAAAAAGAACAACTGATCCTATTTGGAGTATGACCACGCATAAAATTTCCAGCGTGGTAAGGTCCACGGGTAGACCTGCAATCTACAGATTATATTCAACTGCTCCTCAACGTGGATTTGTACCTGAACAATTACAAATAATTCCTGAAGACACACAATTACCACCGCCTTCACTTTTGTAAACTAGCTCCCCGACGTCGATAACACTCAAGATAGGTCAGCATCACATTTTCACGTGTGTGACCAAGACTACTATTAACTCTATCCACGGTAAACTGTCTTGGATTATTATTCGAATACTTCCACAACATTATTGCGTTACAATTTGCACAATGATTATTCTGTAGTTGCTTTAATGTAATAATAAATTCGGCATCGAGATCAAAGTCGCGCTTATTTATTTATTTATTTATTTTGTCACATTGTTTATAGCTTGCTAATTTTTTCTTGATGACGACAAATTCGTTATTAACATCATCAGTGATTTCTTCGGTTATTACGCAATCCATGATAACCCTCTGCAGTTGAGATATTCTTCTGACTCGAGTCACTGCGAGATAAACTAAGTTTGACCACTCAATACGATCATCAATAATCCATATATTTGTATCAGAAATAGTTAATCCCTGTGACGAGTGAATCGTTATGGCTTATCCTAATGTCCACGGAGATTTATCCCTGACTCCGTCAGGCGTTAATGCACTCTCAACAGCATTGACAGGAATTAAAACAACATCATTTAGTACAAGAATTTGTTTATCACCGCAACCTGGAATCTCAATTTCAATATTCTGTCGTCGAGTATCCGCTGGGCGATAACACAATGGTACAGGTAGATTTGAAAATTTTTCTTTATGTAATAGAAATAATTGTTGTTGAAGTGTATCACGAACTATTTTTCTACTTGTAACTATCAGATCAGTAGGTCTCCATAAATTCCAAAAATCATTTATAGGAGTTTCTGGAATTACTTCCGCATTATCTCACATTGAATCTTATCTGGCTGCAGCCTAATTAATTTTTTTAATTCTTTTAGTGGTTCATCAATAGTTCTATGATCATCAGTTATTTCTTCGTAATAATCTACAAAAGTTTTCAGCCGCGCATGTGGAGACTGTCCAACAAAAGGCGGCGGTTGACCATGATCACCACACATTATCACAGCAGTATTTTTTTGTCAATAACCAATCAAGAAACATTTTTAATACTTCCAGCGATACTGTGTATACTTCATCCCAGATAATAATCTTAGGGATATATTTTTCACCCATTCGTTCAGGAGTCCATATGTCTCCGCACCATCTGAAAAAACTATAATAAGTTTGAGATTTTACTTTACGTTCGTTCATTTCTCTGGCGAGTCTATGTGTGGGTGTCAAAACAATCATATCTGAACAATTATTAAATCATTCAATCGCACGTGTTGTTTTACCAGAACCGCCAGGCCCATTGAGATAAACAGTCTTATGTCTGGCCACAGGATCATATACAGATGGTGCTGATGATTTTGATATTTGATTATTATTATTATTATAATATATCCCCTTAATTTCAACGTCAGCTGATTTAGAATAACTAAGTATCTTTTCTCGTTTTATTCTCCATTCGCCCCAGGATTCGTTAACGCCAAGTAATGGTTTTAACAAATCTGCATATTTTTCATTTATAAAAAATGAATCCGTAGCGACTCTGACTGCGGTATCAGGAAATCTGTTTATCATCGATAATAAATTTACCGAAACGTATGCGAGCATCGAAGATTTTAAATGAGTAAACTGCGGTGACTCACCATCAATATAGCTCACAATTACATCTAATTTAGTTCCGTCCGACAAGTAAGCATTACTTCGACTTATAAATGTGCTTTTCTCTGTTGTATCAGTAATTATAAAATCTAGTTCAGCATCGTCCATAATTAATCTTGTACAATGTCGTTTATGATCACATGAACTACCCTGAGTAAACTTACCGATTATTTTTCTGCCGAGATCCTTTGCAACTTTCATAATCAATCATATCAGGATTTTCATCATCGGAATATTTCTTTTGTTGTGGCAACCAAACTTGTTTCTGCGGACGATATGATACAATGGCTTCATTTACTTTCAATGATATCAATATTGCTACATCAAGCATGTATCGCACTAAACCTATCGGAGCCCAACATTTTTCTGAAAAATGTTTTCCAAACCACGCATAAACAATTGGATGAAGATTTAGTGCAAACTCGAATGACTCTATACAGGCGAATCCAGTTAAATCAAAATCTGGCAAGGGTCCATTTATCGCAACTCTGGTCACCTCGTGTGTTGGATGTGCAAATCTTTTGAAATACTCAGAACACTCTCCGTATCCAAGAAAACTTCCAGGATAACATGCTACCATATCAACCGAGAAAACATCGCTATAATCATATTTAATATTCCATAATCCGCCGTGTCCGT
>JAECUM010034828.1:0-49801 GCA_016617855.1 Megalonaias nervosa
AGGCCAAATTTCATTTCAGGTTCACAAATATAGTATTTTGGAGAAGGTCAGAGCATCAGAAATTATGAATTAGCAAATACGAAATATTTTTTTTCATGAGTTTTGCTTATATGAAAGTGCTAAGAAGTTATTTAATCACCCGCAAAATATCTTTGAGTTGAAAAGTGAGCATTTTCTGTATAATGTATATAAATGGATTTAAATCAGGTAATGGATACAGACCGACAAGCTGTTCTCTGCCTTTTTTTTTTCTGACTGGTGGCAGAAAACAACTGCTTAAAGCATTTGTTCTGGTACATCAGCATTTTTTATCAGGCAGACTATTGGTCTACATGCTACTAATTTATAAATTTATTTCAGTGGACCTCAGTATGCAGATGGTAATTATAATCCATTTTCTTTTAAGCCATGGCATAAATCCTTTTTATATAAATCCCTGTTAGAACACCTGTGTATCCAGTGGGTATTAACATCGGACTTGAATTGTTAAAGTATCCTTGAAAAGCAGAATCACCCCAAGGCAAGAGTAGCACGTCTTAACCATATAGCAAAGCCAGTATCACTGGGATGGTTATGCTACATTTTTTTTAATATCATAGTTGTATTTTTTGTGTCATATCAAATTATTGTTTCAGAAAAAAGTAAAGTAATGGTAGAGGCACAAATGATCACATTTCTGTAGGGGAATGGATGTTACAACAGCCTGAATAGGCAAATTTAAAATTCCTGATGTGGGTGGGTGGGTGTCACCTTATTCTAACAGAAATTAGCCACATCTGCACAAGGTACAAGTACAAATTTGTATAAATTCTTTGCCCAAGTATATTAATTTACTGACCATATTTATCAGGCAAGTTTGATACTGTATTGTAGCAGTAATGATGAAAACAAACTGAGTATAAATATTGTTGTTACCAGCTGATTGAGGAAGAGAATTATTATGCATTTCTGATTAAAAATGTTGGATGAGTTAAAATACAGCTGATTCCCTCAAAATCAGACAATTTTTTGGACACATTCCATGTTTAGCTACATAAATAGAACCTCTCCTACTTGAAACCATCTCCAATCCACACTCTCTGGATTTTTTCAATAAAATTTGTTAGATTCTTACCAATACTGTACAGTTTCAGCTACTTGGTTTCTTTTGTGTTGATGACATCATTAAAATTTCCTGCTGTCCGAGAGATGATCTAATCAGAGTTGTTAAAAATCGGAGTGCGTTAAACGGGGTACCCTCTTGGTACAAAATAGATGCCAGCATTATGCTGATGGAACTGCCATTTTGTCGTTACGTAAGAAATTTTATGTAGCATTCTTAAAGCTATATTTATCATAAGTTTGGATTTTTCGGAGAGATTTTGTTGCAGAAGCTACAGGAACCAAATTAAAAATCATGGTGGTATTATAATAAAAGTTTTTCTTGTAAGCAAAAAATATTAGATTTAGCTTATGGCCTGATTTTTTTAAAACAAATTAGCCATGTGGATATGCTGAACATCAATCCTTGAATGTACTGTTCTGGCACTTCAGAGCTGTATTCAGTGTTCACAACCCATTTCTCTAGAAGTGCAAATAATCAGGAACAAAATATAGGAAAAGGCTTTATTTTAAATTTATTATCATTTTTACAGTTATCTACAAATTTAGAAAATTATATAGGTCAAAGTAAGTTAAATATCAAGACTCTCTTTAAGGATAATTGAAATTTTACTGTTAAATAAAATTGCTTAGTTGTACATGTATTCCTTTAGAAAACCTTAATACTATGATATAAATAAGAAAATTTGTAGAAGATGCTTATTTCATTATATCATTATATCCTAAAACTATGTATTTCTTGTAATTATGCACAAATTATAATAAGAGAGAACTACTTCTGAAAATGAATGACAGCTCGACATGAAATTTTATAACATTGTACAGCATCTAAGCTGTGTTACTGATGCACTTACCCAGCGTCAGTCATGTTGCTATCACATGTTCACTAATTTCTTACCTGATTGTCACCAGGCGGTCCATAACACTTTAAAGTTGTGTGCATTACAGACCAAATGATAGTTTCTTTAGTATTCACCTACCATCCCATTTGTTTGTATAATTTTATAAGCAAAAAGCATCAAGGATTCATTAAGTTTATAATCTCTAACCTGATTTTCACCAGGGGTCCCTAATATTGTCATCTTGTTTGTGTTTCAAACCAGACTGAAGTTTTCAGGTAAACAACGAGCCTGCTTGCTGTCATTTTCCAGTTCCAGGAAAATTTCTTTTTTTAGTCATATGTAGAATGTAAATCCAATTTTTGCAGTGTCCAGCTATAATATTTCTCCCCCCCCCCCAATTAAAAAAGCATGTGGTGTAGCTGTTATGTACATAGGTACAAAGGGATGTAATGGTGCTTATCGCAGACAATGAAAGAAGAATCACTCCTTTTATAAAACAATTGACTCACCATGCAAATACATCTGCCGTGTTAGTGAAGAAACTTTGATTTGGTTTTAAACATGAACATGATGACAGTATTAGAGACCCTAGGAGACAGTTGGGGTAGAAATTAAAAATGTATGAATGCAATGAATAAGTTTTGTGCATTTTTCATATTATTGATTCTTTTCATTTTTAAACTCGTAGAGGGGTACAAAGAAATCGAAGGTAAGTGAATGCTATAACACTGTGTTGCATCCTGTGTCAATGGAGGAGAGGGTCCAGGTTTAAATAAAGTAGTACTGAGTCCGTGAATAATAGGTATTCTGTGAATAATAGTTATTCAGTGAGATTTTAAATATGTGATAGGAATGTGACTCACAGTGGATGACTATATTAGTAACACTGTTAAGAATAACTTTGAAGTTGTGTTTCTTCTAGGTCGAATGATAAGAGTATAACATTTAAGTCTGTTCATGTATTTGAAAAGATTTACATGTCTTCAGGGCACAGAACAAATTTGACAAATTTTTCTGCTTTGTCTTGACCAGGTAACCAGCCCAAGAAAGACTGCTTTGAAGGAACCAGCCGTAGAGAAGATGGTGACAGAGAACCAGTCAGAAGAATCTTGCTCAGATTCTGACAGTGAACTGGAAAGCCTGGATGTAAATATCTTTAAAATGTCAAGGATTCAAACTTTTTGGAGTCATGCTAGTATCATGTATATAGACAGAAAAAGAAGGTTTCCGCTAGTTTTTATTTCTTTCTTTTCATGATATCTCCTACCAATAGTTTAAAACAACAGAGTCAGTAAATGATAGCTAGCCATTGTGGATGTTTGATAATTTTAAAGTTTCCAGCAGATATCTCCCTGATTAAGGCCTTTATTGGAAGTTATGTTAGTGATTTGATCAACTAGTAAGTTTGTGGTTTTGGATTTGCATGTTGTCATTTGTCTGTTAGCACAAATTTGTCGTCACTTTTTAACTGTTGAAAGGGTTGCCATGAAACTATTCACCCATGGTCAAGTTGGTCCTAAATGAAAAATATGGCTTTTTTTGGACATCCAACATGGCCACTATGTTACTGCTCCTCCTTGCTAGATATCACATCAATACATTGTGTTTAGTAAAGACTTGTGATGTCCAGTTCTGACATTTAGAATGGCTGCCAATGGAGCTGTCTTGGGAATCTTGCTATTGCTACTCCTCCTGAATGGATGGTTTATCATTAGGCATTTACTAAAAGACTTGTGATGTCTGGTTGGTCCTAAATGTTGAAATGTTACTGCTACACTTCCTAATTTGGATTGTATAGACACGGGGTTTATGCTACAAGACTTCTTATAATTACTAGTTGGTACAAAACAACAATGGTGTAGATCATGCCACTACAACGGTGCCATGGCTGTTATCTGCAAAATCTTCTCGCATCATCTACTAAACTGATGGCCATTGTGACTGACATGGGATTTTTAATAAATGTCTTCTTATGATGTCCAGTTTGTTCTGTATGAAAATGGTGCTGATCGCACATCCATTATGGCTGCTGTGTTGACCATCGTGAAAATCATATCACAACTTCTCCAGAACAGATGGTTGTGTTAACATGGAATTTTCACTTAAATACTTCTTATGATTTGTTGTTGATCTTTTTGTGTAAATGGTGCCAGTCGGACCTCCAACATGGCCATTATTTTGGCCATCTTGAAAATATTGTCATCAAACTTCAGATTAGATATTCACATTGGGTTTTCACTAAAAGACTTTTGATATTTTGTTCATTATAAACATAAATGATGCCAACCATACCTCCAATATGGCAACCTTGATAGCCATCTTGAAAATCATTGTATTGCTATTTATCAACAGATGGTCATATTGAGATGGGGGTTTTTGCTAAAAGACTTTTTGTGATATATTGGTCACTTATAAAAATGGTGTTAATCAGACTTCCATTATGATGACCATGGCAGCAGTCTTGTAAAACTAGAAATCATCGGTCTTTCCCACTTCTCACTGTATGTTGTTTGACCTAAATGAAAATGTTGCTAATATGATGTCCTAAAATGAGAAAAATTCTGTTGTAGGTACCTTCCAGAATGTATGACCATACAAACATGTTTGTTTTTTTTAAATATATCACTGTTTCTATATAGGTATTAAAATGATACTGATCCAACCTTCATATGGCTGCCTTGATGGGCATCATAAACTGCTTTGATGGGCTTCCTAAACATCCTTGATGGGCATCATAAACTACTTTGATGGGCATTCTAAACCTCCTTGATGGGCATCATAAACTGCTTTGATGGGCATCATAAACTACTTTGATGGGCATTCTAAACAGGCTTGATGGGCATCATAAACCTCCTTGATGGGCATCTAAACATCCTTGATGGGCATCATAAACTGCCTTGATGGGTATTCTTAACCTCCTTGATGGGCATCATAAACTTCCTTGATGGGCATCATAAACTGCTTTGATGGGCATTTTAAATGTCCTTGATGGGCATCATAAACTGCGTTGATGGGCATTTTAAACATCCTTGATGGGCATCATAAACTGCTTTGATGGGCATTTTAAATGTGCTTGATAGGCATCATAAACTGCTTTGATGGGCATCATAAACATCCTTGATGGGCATTCTAAACATCCTTGATGTGCATCATAAACCTCCTTGATGGGCATCATAAACTGCTTTGATGGGCATTCTTAACCTCCTTGATGGGCATTCTAAACATCCTTGATGGGCATCATAAACATCCTTGATGGGCATCATAAACTGCTTTGATGCCTAAACATCCTTGATGGGCATCATAAACTGCTTTGATGGGCATTCTAAACATCCTTGATGTGTATCATAAACTGCTTTGATGGGCATTCTAAACGTCCTTGATGGGCATCATAAACTGCTTTGATGGGCATTCTAAACCTCCTTGACGGGCATCATAAACCTCCTTGATGGGCATTTTAAACATCCTTGATGGGCATCAAACTGCTTTGATGCCTAAACATCCTTGATGGGCATCATAAACTGCTTTGGTGGGCATTTTAAATGTCCTTGATGGGCATCATAAACTGCTTTGATGGGCATTATAAACTGCTTTGATGGGCATTTTAAACCTCCTTGATGGGCATTCTAAACATCCTTGATGGGCATTTTAAACATCCTTGATGTGCATCATGAACAGCTTTGATGGGCATCATAAACATCTTTGATGGGCATTCTAAACATCCTTGATGTGCATCATAAACATCCTTGATGGGCATTCATAACATCCTTGATGGGCATCATAAACTGCTTTGATGGGCATTCAAAATATCCTTGATGTGCATCATAAACATCCTTGATGGGCATCATAAACTGCTTTGATGGGCATTTTAAACGTCCTTGATGGGCATCATAAACTGCCTTGATGGGCATTCTAAACTTCTTGGCGTGCATCATAAACCTCCTTGATGGGCATTCTAAACATCCTTGATGTGCATCATAAACATCCTTTATGGGCATCAAACTGCTTTGATGCCTAAATGTCCTTGAAGGGCATCATAAACTGCTTTGATGGGCATTTTAAACATCCTTGATGGGCATCATAAACTGCTTTGATGGGCATTTTAAACGTCCTTGATGGACATCATAAACTGCTTTGATGGGCATTCTAAACATCCTTATGGGCATCAAACTGCTTTGATGCCTAAACATCCTTGATGGGCATCATAAACTGCTTTGATGGGCATTTTAAACATCCTTGATGGGCGTCATAAACTGCTTTGATGGGCATTTTAAACATCCTTGATGGGCGTCATAAACTGCTTTGATGGGCATTTTAAACGACCTTGATGGGCATTTTAAATGTCCTTGATGGGCATCATAAACTTCTTTGATGGGCATTTTAAACGTCCTTGATGGGCATCATAAACTGCCATGATGGGCATTCTAAACATCCTTGATGTACATCATTAACATCCTTGACGGGCATTCTTAACATCCTTGATGTGCATTCTTAACATCCTTGATGTGCATCATAAACAACCTTGATGGGCATTCTTAAAATCCTTGATGGGCATCATAAACTGCTTTGATGGGCATCACAAACATCCTTGATGTGTGTCATAAACTGCTTTGATGGGCATCATAAACATCCTTGATGGGCATCATAAACTTCTTTGATGGGCATTTTAAACGTCGTTGATGGGCATCATAAACTGCCTTGATGGGCATTCTAAACATCCTTGATGTGCATCATTAACATCCTTGATGGGCATCATAAACTGCTTTGATGGGCATTCTTAAAATCCTTGATGGACATCATAAACTGCTTTGATGGGCATCATAAACATCCTTGATGTGTGTCATAAACTGCTTTGATGGGCATCATAAACATCCTTGATGTGCATCATAAACTGCTTTGATGGTCATTTTAAACGTCCTTGATGGGCATCATAAACTGCTTTGATGGGCATCATAAACATCCATGATGGGCATCTTAAATTGCTTTGATGGGCATTTTAAACGTCTTTATGTGGATGCTTCTTCAGAACACATGACCATGTCAGTTTGGTGTTTTCACAATAGTACTTTAACAATATGCACACTGTAAGTGGTTCTGAATGAAAATGGTGTTTATCTGGTCTTCAACATTGCTTCATAGTGACCATCTTAAAAATCTTGGATTTTTATAAAATCCAATTTTTGGGATTTATCTGAACAATAAGTTCCATAATTTTGTTTTTTGTTCAGAAATAATAATTATAGATTCAACTAAACTTAGCATGTGGGTATATATTGATGTTGTTAGTGACAAGTAAGTTCAGTGATTTTTCAGTCCATGATGTAAGGTTCAAACTCAAATCCATGATAAAGAATTTTATACTGCACTTACAGATCTTTAGTGAAGATGTATAGAAGAAAATATTTTGTTACCATATTTGGTATGCAGGAATTCTCAAAATATATGTGATGGTTTCAATACTAAGCACAGAAGAAATGGACTATGATGGAATCCTCAGAAATCTTTTCAGCTAGTAGAGCATCAGTCCCTTAATAATAATAATAATTATTATTATAATGATAATTATTATTTTATGAGGGTTACACAGTACAGAGACCAGTCTTTTTTGTGGTTCTCTGTTATTTACCTGTGTTCTATCAGATATGTCAGATAGAACTGGGAGATGAATATAATGCTAAATGGTATTATAGATTAGTGTACAAATAAGCATGGTGTACACAAACTTTCATGATTGTTAACATTTTCTCTTTTTCTCTTTCCCCTGTTCACACACACACACACACACACAGAGTTTTATATATGAATATAGAACAATGTTTGCCGTAACCTGTTTTAGATATCTGGATTGCATCCATTACAAATATCTGTGATGATAGGTAGGTACTGATTATGCTTCTTTAGATATGTTGTTAGCTTGTGAACGGACTCATAATTTGCATAATATTTTATTGCAAAGTGATGTTGTTAAAAGCCAGTCTACTGCTATATATACTGTGCTGGGTGATTGACCTAACGAAAAGAATTTGATAATATACACTGCTATGAAAAATTTTAGTATCATATAATTTAAATATTTATAACTGTTAAACTTGTATGACTCCATAAAAAAAATTTTGTTGATATTTTCAAGATTTACAAATAATATTAAACATTTAATAAATTTCCTATTCCTTCTGTATATGCAGCATGCAATGTTGTATTTATTTCTTGCAGGAAGAAATCATAAGGTGTGAAGAGAGAAGACGAGTGAATTTGAAACTCAATGCCGAGTTCTTCAGTTCACTGCAGATTGAAGAGGTTAGCCAGTTTATTACCACTTTGATTTGTTCAATGCCTTAATTACATTTAAACCGTCTTTATTCCCACCTAGTTCATACAGGGTATTGTTTTATCTAAACTACAACTATGTCTCTAAAATAAGATTTGTAGAAAGTAAAACTTATTCATCTGAATTCCCACATTATCCTTAAAATCTTGTATCCCCCAGAATCTATTGCCTGGATGTTGTGGACAAGTTGAAAAACATGCTTGACAGGTACACTTCACTAGGACTACATGGCTGAGCACGTATTTTTCCCACTGAAATAAAGTACAGTTCGTGAGATTTTTAGATTCTCCACACTTTGCATTGGGGATGGAGAGAGTTAAGAATAAAGCCCCCAACATTGTGCATCCTGACAGAGATGCCTCAGTTTCTTGCAGAAAGTTGCTCTGCACGCCATGCATTCTCAGAGTTGATGTGGTCACAGTGAAAACGGCATGGTGTACTTTTCAGAGGTTCAGGGTGGGGGGGCACTGATTTATCTGCATCATTATCTCTTTTTGGAGACTTTTGATACTGAAAAAGCGTGATCATTCAGTTGATTATAAACATTTGTCAGCTCGAATGAAGATAATTTATGTTACATAATTCAAATTTTAGGTAATATTAAAAAATTGACAGTGCTTTGCAACATACTTTTTAAATGATTTTATGAAAGTCAGTGATATCGTACTCCCTACAGTGAAAAGAATGATAAACATCAATCAAATTAATAGCAAAATAGCAAAATCACATTCATGCCTGATTATAGTGAAACAAAATCACACAAATTGCCCATGCTTAAGCTCTCAATAACAGGGTACGATTTCTCCTGACATCCAATCGCAGCATTACATAGGAGTAATTACAGCTTAAGAAAGCTAAGATCTGGCAGTTGCTTCAAGTAGATATGAAAAGCAAAATGTTTTATAAAAGTCAATTGGCCGTGTACTGTTCTAGAAATGTCAAGATGATACCAAAGTTAAGTTTATTCTTGTACTAAATTTCTACATGCTGGGAACAAAGAAGATGCATTCTGGCACCGAATAACATATCAGTTTGCATGGGCAGGGGCACTACATACATGTATATTAGTCTCAAATACATGTTAGAGAGAGAGAGAGAGAGAAAGGGAGGGAGAGAGAGAATTATTAAAATTTTATATTTTTAATTTATACTATACTGTTTTGTATTGATTATCAAAATAGTGGGTTTTCTTTATTTTTTTAGTTTTTATTGCAAAATGTTGCAAAAAATTCATGCTAGATACATGCATGTTCATGCATTCACTTCTTGAAGATAGATACTAATGTTCGAACTAAACCTAGCACATCAGAAGCCATCTGCAGGGTTTGTTTTCTTTGACACTGACATATTTATTTTCTGAAAAGCACAGCATCAGATCTTCTGCAGGTTTGTTTTCTTTGCCATTACTAATCACTGTTTTGACTGATAAATGAGCAATATCTTGAAGTTTCATTTTTCTGATTGTAATTTTCGTCACTTTTCAACAAATAGGGCCCAGCTTTTTAATATATTAGAAAAAAATGGAATCCATGTCTGACCCCATGTTACAAGTGGGCTTGTGAGTTATCCAGGTGTGAGTTATTGAGAGAGAGGTGTAGTATCAAATTTGTGCATGTATCTGTTTATTGTCCTACATTCCTTGCATCAGTCCAATCTCAAATTAAGATTAATTGTTTAAAATAGGCAACACTGTTGCACAGGACTACTTGCAAGGATGGAATTTGACCTTTTGTTATTAACAGTGAGACCTACTTGATCATTCAGTACCCTTTCTGCCGGACTGCATTTGTATCAAAATTAATTGCTCCCTTTTACAGCTCAGGGGTAGAACACAATACCAACAGAAATTATAAGTAATCCATCTATACAAAATTTCAGAATTAAACTAGGATTAACATACGCACATTTGTTGTATGTATATCTACATCACCAAGAAAACTTGTTCATTTTCCTATTGCACAGCATGCATAATACAGTAAAATGAGATAAAGCTGTCCTGCAGCATTTCTGGGTTATTAACTTTTAAGTAAAATTCCTCTCTCTCTCTCTCATAAAATATGGAATTAAGAGCACTACTGGTTATCATAATAAGTTGTACGTAACATAAGAAATGTTTATTTTGTATGCGATTCTGTAACAGTTTAATTATTCCCTGATGTTTAGCTTTCTCCAGTTTGCAACCTCATCATTCACAAAAAAAGTCAGAAGATGTTCCTGCCATGAAAGTTTTTTGTAATTTTGGTTTGAAGATTTTTTTCACCCATGTGAATTTTTAAAAACCCTGCTGAAATTCATATTAACGTTAATGAAATTTAATTTTTCTATGCTTGATGTGTCAACATTGTTAGGCAGTCCCTTTAGAATTGAAATATTAAAAATTGACTAGTTACAAATCTACACACACACAAACTGAAATCTGGAAAAGTTCATTAGTGGTAAGAAAAGGAATACCTTACTAGATGTAGCATCATGGAGGAAACAGAAAGAAAAATTTTCCTGCCAGTAGGTGCGAACTCAAGACCTCATGCTCCTATGTCAAATGTGGGCATTAAAGTCACACTCTATCCACTTGGCTGGAGTAATTGTAGTTCTGAAGTAGAAGTGTGATAATACCAATATACTAGTTTAACGCTGTATTTTTGTCTGGTGGTAGATACTGTTGTAGTTTTTCACTGTCCTGGTACTTAAGTAGTTTCCAATAGTAAGGGATGTATAAAAATTCCCAAGTAATCTTTTTGCCAATTTAATGATGTTAACAGCATCTGTTCATTTTTCACGACAAAATAATTTTAAAAAATTACTTTTTACAAAACAGTTGTATTTGCCTCAAATTAATTTTGAATATTACAATTATGATTATATTAATAATCCTTTAATCACGACTGGTATGTCATATTCCATTATGGTGGCCGAATGGGATGTTGCAAAAGATATAAAAGCCCAATTTTGAAATAATTTTGGATTAAAAACACACACACAAAACCCAGCCCAAAATGTTATTTTTGCAGGTGTATGCTAATGTGTCAAGTAGATATAAGACTGAGAACCATCCAGAGATTTCAGGAAAGCAGTTGTTTGTTTGAATTTTACCTCATTCTTAAGTCCACTTAATATTTTCTATTTTGCTGAGTAAGTATTATTGTATGTTTACTGGCTGTCTTGATAATTTATTTTGGCCCAGGTGTTGGCATTCCACTCCGAGTTTCCCTATCTATGATTACAACTGTGGCAACTAATTGGTGGCTTCACTATCAACATTTCCTATTTTTATCAACAAGCTCGCTAATATCAGCACAATGACATTTGTAGGATATCAGCTATAGTGCTACCTTGATCATCCTACTTTAAAGTTTTATGGAATTACAAATTATACAGCAATTAAAATACACATACCAAATTTGTTTTAATCTAAGTTCCTGACCATTTAATTGGAGTGGAGAAGGCTGCGATTTTTTTTAAAACCAAGATATGTTGTTACTTTGCTAGAAATCTGAACAAGGTATTTTTTCCAGCTATTGACAGATGGAAATTTTAAGAAAGTTCCAGGTCCCTGTCTCAGAACATTATATTGTTTGTCCCTAATATAATTGCGATGTACAGTGGAATATATGGTGGTATGTTCAGAAATACCATGGTAGTTTTGTACCCAGCTCTGCTGCAAAGCAATGAGACTACTTACAGACTTGCTAAATACTAGTCAAAGAAATGATTATACATTTTTTTGTCTCAGTAACCAACTGCAACAAACAAGAAACTGCATACTTTAATATCTGCATCAAAATGATTATAAGAAATATGTCTGTAGTATGATTAGGTTTTTGCCGTATCAGTTCTGAATGAATTTTTTTCCTATGGTAATATTTTTTTTCATGTTTTAACATGAAAAAATTATTACCATAGGAAAAAAATATTTTAATTTTAATTTTAATACAAGCAAACATTAAATAGATACATGTGGAGGCAATACATACATGCAGAATGCCCTAAATTTATTGGAAATTAAAATTTCTGAATATCTGTTATTTTTAGTTTTCCACCTTATTATTTATTTAAGCAATAAGTTGAATTCAGATTAATTATGAACTATTATGAAACTTTAGTTATTTTTTGGACCATAATTGGGGGTGTTAAATACAACATGCCATGGTAGATGGCTTCATTTGATTGAAACAGGCCTTTTCCCAAGTTAAAATTGACATCATCTTTTGATATTCTAATCCTTGTCAGTATTTTATATAACCATCCCACTGCCTTGTTTTTTTTTGTAACAAATCCATTAAAGACCCCATCACCACCAAAATGAACACCAGATGATATTCCAACTGTAAAAGCTGTTATAGGTTAATAGTTTTCCTTGATTGATTTATGTCTCTTATTCAAAAGACCATTTGAGACGAATGAAAAGGGTGTTAAAGAGCAGATAATTTGTAATACTAATTGTATTTGCAAAGTGACTAGGACTCCTTGCCTTGTACACATTTTATATTCTGTCAATTAAGTGAAATAACTCCAGTTTTTTCAAATGATAACATTTTAAAATATAAATATGGGTGCATAACTATATCAGATTTACTTCATCCCTGAAAACATAGAAAAAAAACAATAACAAAACAATTGTATTTTACTACAGAATTTATAGCAGAATAAAAATACTGAAACCAAATGAACAGCTTGTCAACTTTTCTGTGCTGCTGTCTCTCCAGTTCTCATGTTTGTAAATTGAATGAAATTCTTACAATTTCTGATGTTCTTGATTGATTGTGATTTTATTCTTCACCATATTAAACTGCATAAGATCACCACATTTCTTTTATATTCTTTGCATAATGGAGGTAAAATTAGTATTTTAAAAAATTGCATTAAAAGTATAAAAAAGTACTGTAATTTTGCTGCTTTTATTTTAACATTACCATGCAGTGAAGCTTTTACAAATAAAAATTTCTATTAAAAATATGGTGCTTTATATGTTACAATTGTAAATAACGTTGAAAATGATTAGAAAAATGTGTCCTGTCAAGGCAGAGCTGCTAATTTCACTGCTTAAATGAAAAAAAATTCCAGTTCTGCGCAACTGATTGTCTGATGGTTTCAGTGTTAAATGGTTTAAAACAAAGAAACGATCATATCTTTTATTCCTAGAAATTCTTTTCAGCCAGTAAAACGCCAGTCCCTTATACAGCCATCATTATACAACTTGTCATAAAGTCTAATTTTCCTCGAGGCAGATCATAAACTTTGTATGAGATATGCACGATCTAATTTCTCACCACTATCAAGCACTATCACGTTACTGCACTGATTATGATTTAATTGTATTCCCCAAATCATTTCCTAAATAAAAAAAGACAAGTTTTCAAGTGGTGTTCTTTTACTTTGATTCCGTTCTTCCATTCATATTTGAACACTGCATGTAATTATAGAGTAGCTAGTAATCCCTTCACGTGGCCGTTATTAAGTGATGTCATCCTTGACATCAAGGAATTTAAATCTCTTTGTTGATACAGTGATACAGTAATGGTGAAAAATGAAATGCATTCTAGGTTAAGAAATTAAGTGGCTTGCATGTTGCCAATGCAATTTTTGATCTTCATGGGTTTATGATGCACAATGAAGGGGACTGCGATTTGGTGGTGTTAACTTCTCTTTGGTTGTTGAATCAAGGAATTACAGGTTCATTTAGAAAGGTAGAGGGAGAGATGTGTTAACCATGTGATGCTTAGAAAAAAATGATTAAGAGCTCTATTTTCAGTTTTTTGTGTTCCTTCATGCATAGTAACATATTGATGGTCACTCAACAGTTCCAGGATGAGAAAGTTTCAAATTAGTTGAAGACATTGATGATGTAGAACCACAGTAATGTTCATCATTGTCACCCTTTCGGTATATTTCCCTGGAGCTCTTGCTTGTTGTGATTTATGAAACATTTGGAATGCTTTACTGAAGGTAAAAATGATCAGATCATCAAACCTAAAATATTTTTCTTTTTCACAGGCCAAAGCAAGTCTTCAGGAAACAAAGACACAGAAGCACCCCAAACCATCACAAAGAGGACTGAAAAGGTAAATTGATCACTTTAAAGCAAGCTTTGTCGTCAAAATTATCTAAAGTTTGACAAGGTTTTGTTAAAAAAAAAAAAAAAAAACCAGTAGAATTTAAAAGAAGTGTTGTAATTTTGCAGGACCACATTCATATTATTTTACAAGATATCCAAATTTCAAAATAAGCAGTGTGTGTGTGATTTGAATTTTTAACGTAGCTTTAACAATTTTTCAGTCATATCGCTACGATGTCTGCAGTGTGGCAGTTTATAGTGATGTCTAGCACTGGGGCATCATGCCGCAGACATGTAGCATGATGTCCCACCCAGTCACATTATCCTGACACCAGGCCGACCAGTCCTAACACTAACCTCTTAATGCTGAGCGCCAAGCGAGGCAGCTGTTAGTACCATTTTTGTAAGTCTTTGGTATGACTCGGCCGGGGATCGAACCCACGACCTCCCGCATCCGAGGCGGACGCTCTAACCACTAGGCCACGGGAGCGGTCAAAATAAGCAGTGTTTTTACTTTTCGTTACTTGTGATAGATGTGTATACCTGTAATAGTGTTTTATAGTGGGTATATGGTGCCAGCTGAATGTAATGTTCAAAAAAATGTGTAAAATGAATTGCAGAAAACTTTAAGAAGATTAACCCTATGAAGAAAATGTAATCATCAAGTACAATAACACTACTTAAAATGTAACATTTTATATTCTGTTAAATGTATTGTTACAACTTTATGTTCTTAAACTAAGGAACAGAAAAGAGTGAAAGTTTTGTAAAATTCAGCAAACAATTTATTTCCCTAGATAATTCAGTTAAAATTTAAAAAAGAACTTAAGTATTGTGATTTAAATCCCAAACAGTTCCACTTGAATTCCAGTTTTTCCCAAATAATTCCAATGTTGAATGTGCTGATGTGTCTGCAGTCTCAAATGTATTTATGTGCCAATGGCCTGGAATGTGGCGATGTGCTAAGTCTTTTGATGTATCACTATAATATAATCCAGAAAGGACCTTGACTGAATTCACTATAATTCCAAATGAATGTTTTAGTCCGAAAATATCATTGAGCAGTTTGTAATTCCAGTGAATAATAATTTGATTAAATAAATCCAACCAAATTAAAAACTGAACACAATAATAAGAGTGATGCTGCTTTGAATGTTAAGGCAAGAATGAATAGTCCTTAAGTAAACAAGTTTATATGCCCTTCTACTTGACTTAGGTCGCAATTGCCATTTCTGGAAATATTCTGTCAACTTAATTGAAAATTTGTTTTCTAGAACTTGCTAAGCTCAGAATCAAGACTGTACCTTTAACTCAAACTGAAAGTAAACATGTTTGCAACTAATAATGATTCAAATATTTAATCTGTAATCATAGAGAAATATTATCTATATATTATGTTGTTTATAAAATAAATGTCACTGGTCAGGTACACCTTGTCTGCTTGTCTGTTACCCCATTCATTGATGTCCATCCATATTTCTGTCTTCCTGACTGTTCCTTCATTTATTTCTGTGCGGTATCTAAATTGCTGCACTATCTACTTTACCAGACTATGGAAGTAGCTTGCATTTGGGGTAAGGAAGAAGCCTATCAGTTTTGTTGTCAAAAGGTCAAAAGTCAAGGTGACTGAACAAAAGAATAAAATTAGTTCTACATCACAGACCTGGGCAAACTTTGTGGATGGTTTTGCAGTTTGAGCAAGGTAGACATGTATTGATTGTGGGGTCAGAAAGTCAAAGACAAAGGTCCCTGTCTGAAAAATAAAAATGGTTTCTGCACAAGTTCATTTCTAACGATATATAATCACTTAAGTATGTGGATGGCTTACACTTTGGGTATGAAAAAAGCCTGTTTAATTTGGGGTCAAAAGATTAAAGGTCAGGGTCACTATGAAAGAAGGAAGACAAATGTGTTTTGTATAATATCTTTAGTTCTTCAGTTTTAGTTTCAGACCATATAACTTGACTAAAGTTTGTGGAGGACTTGCACATAATGTTTGAAATGACCAATTTATTTTGAAATTAAAAGGTCAGAATTCAAGGTCATTGAAACTCAAAGACACGTGTAACTGCCATTACTGAAATACTGAGGTTAGGTAAAGAGGGAATATTGTTTGATGGTTTTTCAATGCCACTGTACCAGATTTCACCATGTACGATATAGTATCTTGCTATGAACTATACGCCAGCGTAAGGTAAGTTAGCAATCTGTGGTCCACAGTTGCATCTCGTATGCATTAGAAATTTATTAAGGCAAAAATCTTATTGACTCCTTTGCCATCATTTTCTAGAGAGAAACGGGTGGAGCCCATTATTAGAAGATCCAGCCTGAGGCTGCAGAAAAAGGACCCAGATGGGATCCCACTGCCACCTGAGGCCCTTATCAACAGAGCTGACTATCTCTTCTACCATGAGCCTGTTGTTGAGCATGTGTGTACTGAACTTTTCTCATTCCTGGATATTAATATTAATAGCATGCATCAGTTTAAACAAATGGCAATAACAATAATTTTTTGAGGCCAACAGAAAATGAAGTTCCAACAGTGTAAATCTGAGTAACACAGGTTTTTCTTGTATAAAAATAAACCCAAATTGATGCATAAAAAATGAAAATAAACCGGTCTGGCAGTCCTAGACTGATATACAGTGGTCCCCCTCTTATATGGTCACCCCTTCTGCACTGGGAGAGTGGCTGTATAAGACAGGTAGCCTTTTTCAGAGGGGGACTATATTTGTGAAAAGTATGTGTATGTAGTAAGAAAGCTACAAATTACTTCAAAGCATTTAATATCTTCATTTTAAAAGTAACACTAATTATTAAAAGGCTCTTGTCTTAAGAACTGACTTATTTCAAGTTAACATACATTAATAGCTTTTATTCTTAATCATGAAATGCGAGTAAGGTATTACTGACATACGCTTGGCAAAACCATTAAAAAAATCATTTAAATCTTGGTACATTGCTTGGCATTTAATTTAAAATAATTCTCTTTCCATTTACTCAGTTTTCCCACAGCTGCAGAATTTTCTACTTATCTGTTACAATGTTGTACATTCGAATCTTCCCAATATAAAATTTTTGGCAAGATCTCTTGAATTCTCCCCATTGTCATCAAGTCAAATAATTTCTACTTTTTCTTCTAAAGTATTAATTCTTCGTTTATATGGTGACATGTTAAAGTTTGGTATTGATTTATTCCTATGTTGCTGACTGTTCAGTACTGTAACTTTATTATGCAGATGTAGCTTTTGTAGAGTCAATGAAATGCTTGTTTATAAAGGAATCGATACATTACTGTCATATGATTTTTCGGTCTTTGTTTGGTACCCTGTTTTGTTCAAGGTTAATTTCTTGCAGAGTGTTAAACCACAAAATCTGTATTTAGCCTATGCTGACATGTAATCTTGACAATTTCGTTCGGTCATGATCATCAAAGAAAAAAACTCAACCCTTGTGTGAAGCCCAAAACTCTATCATAACATTGTTGACCCCATTTCCTGTAAATGTCAGCATTAATGATATAATGGTAACCTTAGTGGTACATGTACTTTAGCCAACACTCTTTAACCTGACCTTGGGAAACAGACATTGGTATAGATAACCGGATTACCTACCATACCTTATGAATTAAATATTGGTTCTGGATCCATATTAAAATAAAATGTGGCCCTTGTTGTGAGGGGTAAATTTTACATTTTTGCACTAATATTATGGTCAAGTTAGAGGGGTGGCCTTTCATAAGGGATATATTTGAACACAAACTTGTCTGTGCCAAGGGTTTTAGGTCATAAACAGTGGGTGGCCACTGGTCGGGGGTTGGGGGCATGCATTTAACATTGTGATACTTAATTTCAATCCTGTAGCAGATTTTTTGCTAGTACAAACTCTGATCTTGAATGCAAATCATAAGATGGCTGATGCCAAACCTTGAAGCTTGGTGGGCATTTTTCTGCAGAGGCCTTTGTTCTGAATTAGCTGAAAATGTAAGCAGCTCTGTTCATACTTTTTAAAGGAAACTAAATATGTATCATTCATCTAAATTTTTCAATCTTAGTGCAGAACTACCATCTCAGTCACAGATGGAAGTAGGTTTGCATTTCTTCCACAATTTGGCATCTTCATTGGGTTGCAAAACCCAATTCGTTAGGTAACCGTCAACTGCCCATATCAGTTTCAACAACAACACATTTACCAACCATAATCCACGTGTCTGTCTTGATTTCCTACACATTTACATGTATCTAAATTTGAGGTAACTTTTAAATTTAAATATCTGACTGAGGCCAATTTTTGAAATTGTGGAGTGCTAATTAGGTTCTGTTCTCACTGACATGATGTTAAAATGTTACTGGTCACCTGTCTCATATAAGTGGTCCTTTTAAAAGCCTCTTTTGATTTGAAATTATTAGTGTATATAAGGGCTCAAGGGTTGCCCTTTCAGTATTGACGGAGCCTGTACGATGATGACGATTAGTGTACAACTGTCAGGTAATAGGAAACAAGTTTGATCAGTAAGAGTAAGTGGTAGGTACCAGGGCACTTTTTTTACTGGGGATGAAAGGATGTATTTGTTTCTTCACTGGATATTGTCTTTTAAGCTTTGAAGATAACTTCTGTTGGTACACAGTATGTTTTTTTAAGCTCTGCTGGTCATAGGCCTTTTGAGCTTATGGAAAGATCTTTTGTCCATCTGTTTATGCAAGTTTGTTATCACTTCTTTTGAACTACTTGGATATATCAACATTGGGTGTTCTTCAGTAGACTTTTTATAATACCCAATTGGTCCTGAATGAAAATTGAGCCAGTTGTACATCCAGAATGGCTGTCTTAAAATTCTTGTTGTCGCTACCCATATTGACAAATATGTTTTAACAAAAGACTTAAAATTTTTATGTCTACTTTGTCCTTAATGAAAATACTGCCAATCTGACATCCAGTATGTGCACCACATCAGCAAATCTGAGGATCTTGTTATCATTAAAGAATACCAGAGATGGTTTCAACACAGCATTTAAAAAGAAAAATGGTCTTATCTTGAATTCCTGTAAATTCATTTTGCTGAATAGAGTATCAGTCCCTTTAGTTGACTCTGCTTGATAATCTACCATAACATGTTTTGTTTGTGAAGTATAGGTCTAGTTACTGCTTGTCAGTTTTGAATAGAATTATTTACCTTCTGCATTGCAAATTGAAAGTTAAAGATATAAATTAACATAATTAGGATTTATCTAGATATTGGTGTTGCATTGTCACTATTGTGGTCATAAGTTGACTTGGTATGAGCACCATGAATAAAAAAACAGATTTGATTCATCATTTTCTAAGCACAATATTATTTACAGTCCATTTATATAAAGAAGGGAAAAACCCAATAACATCCTTTACTTCTAGTTCATGCAGTTAAGGGCCACCATTTGGCTGAGGATGATATGATATGACCTTGTTTTTTCATCTTTTGTATCTTTCATATTCCTAATGATTACTTTGGTGTTACATCATGTATCTCCACCAAAGTTTGCAGATAGCTTGCACTTGGGGTAAGGAAATAACCTGTTGATTCTTTTTTAGTTATAAGGTCAAATATCAAGGTAAGTTATTGCAGGAAGAAAAATGGTTCTTGCAAAATAACATCAGTTGTACATCACTAACATGGACCATATATTGTGGAAAGCTTACACTTGCGGTAAGCAAGAAGCTTATTCATTTGGTGGTCAAGATTTTAAAGTCAAGATCACTGTGACTAAAAAAGCTTCCACGAGAAGTCTCTCGATTTGGTGGTCAAGATGTTAAAGGTCAAGGTTTATGCATAGTAATATTTGTCCTAGAACCATAGCCAGAGTTTGTGGAGGGCTTGCTGTGAAGTTTTTGAAGAGGTCTGTTGATTTTTTTTGGGACAAAATGTCAAACATTAGGGTCATTGAGCATCAAAGAAAAATGGGGAGTCTGACAAAGAAAATATTCGTTTCTGCACAAGTTTAGTACAAGACTGCATACTTTGACCAAATGTAAAGGTTGTTGAGACCCATTGGTCATTAATCTCCAGTAATCTAAGCTATTCTGGTTTATACGTAGAGGACTATTTAACATTAGGTAAAAGTATAATGTGCTATTTATGATACTACTTATTTCATCATTATTCAAACTTGTTAGTTTCAGTCAGTGATTTTGCATACACGTGTTTTATACAGGAACGACCACCAGCTGGACCATTGCAGATGACAGAAAGTCTGTATTCTACAGTGACAGTTGAGGAACATAAGGTTCTGATGGAACTGAGGGACAAAATGGCTGTTAAACCTCTCAAGTCAAATGCTATGTCATTCATAGAGTAAGCAGTCACATATTTGTTCCTTTTCAGGGTGTTTTGACCCATGCAGCCCAAATTGATATGGAAACATAGTCATCATTGAAATAAGGAAACATACATCATGCTTTCTGATGAAGCTGATATGTTTTGAAGTAAATGGGCCAGCTTTTTATGATAAATGCCACTGTTTAATGTTGTACAATTATGGTAGAGCAGATGCAAACATGAATAATGGTTTTGGACTTGTGACCTACTAAAGGGGCTGGAACATTTGGAAAAATCCACTTTCCCAGTCAGGCAAGTACTGAAAATGAGTTTACTTGCCCAGAATAGATGCCTACTCAACTGCGTATTGTATAAATACAAAGTTGATGATGTTAATGACCTAATATCGGTAGTGTTAAAGGTTGTCTTCCTGAGCTTTTCTTTGACCTTTCTAACATAGGTAAGTAATTACAAATTGAGTCCAGTCTGCTCTCCCTCTGGTAAGTGTTCATTAGTATTAAAGAACGAGTGCAGACTGCTAATTGCTTGTATGAGCTTGGTGAAAACAAATGGAAAACAGACATTTATAGAAAGTAAGGAAGTGCTGATTTTTATTGAACAAGTTTGACAATATTCTTGACAATGTCCTTTTCATTAAATAGAAACTCAGGTTAGTCCTGAATCAGCCCTTCTCCAATCAGGTGAATGATAGGAAAATTGACTTGACAGCTGGAAATTTTTACTCATTTTTTTGAATTGAGCAAGTCAGCTTCCAGCCAGCATTGCACTTGCATGAGAATGGGGAGGGCATTAGAAAAAAGGAAAGGTCTGTACTTGAGGGGTGGAGTTATTAGAATTGGATTGGGCAGTATAAATGTTGACAAAAAGTTAAAACACTTTCTGCTTCATGGCAGATATTTGTTTTACTAATTTACATAAATTAACCTGGTTATGGTAACTTACAGGATTATTACTTGTTTGTCTCTGTGGTTCCAGGTGGCTGGCACTTGCCTATACAGATCGCTCATATCTCAACTCAGTCCATTTGAGTCTTGGCTTGACCAATGTGGGTATGTGGAAAAGCTTGCCAGTAGCTTCCTGTGGGTTGGTGGTTCTTTCCGGGGTCTTCCTTTGCCAAACGTACTGGCCGCCATGTGTAGCATACCATCTACCAAAAAATGGCATTGAACCCCACAAAAACAAAACCAAACCTGTATATCTTTCCTCCCATGCACCTGCAATTTTAAAAGTACAGTATCACTTCATAGTCTCTTCACTCACTCAGTCATGCATTATAGTTTCAGTAAAGTCTTGGATAAACTTGTGATCTCTGAGAATCAAGTGTGTAAGGTGGTTCCAGACAGGACATTCTCTGTTGCTGTACATCCCATGGAGGAGATTATTCTCGCTGTGACAGGGGATAAGTGGGGCCGGCTAGGGCTCTGGAATGTGGTATGTACACGTAAGTTTATTTATGTGTGCAGATAATAAATTTTCACTCGCTTAAAACTCCTCTCTCTGCACGCACACGCACACACACACACACACACACACGGGAAGCAACTCTTGACTCATTTATTTTAAGCCATGGAAATTTTGTTTCCTGCTCTCTGGCAGTAAGAGCGTTTTGATTGGTCTGTTTTAATGTCAGATTCAGGATTTGCTCAGTCATTGGAACTTGAATTGGAGTTCTGATTTGATTACTATGTGATATCTTCCCTGGATTCACTTAGTGGTTTTGCCATCATTATTATAGTCATCTGTACAACCATCTTGCTCTGTGGACACTTTAATTATTGCATCAGAAGTCATGTCAAGTGCTCAAGTAACTGGCAAGTAGTCGTGAATTGCACATATTCCTTTAAGCTAATATTTACTAACAGAGTGCTTGTTTGATTTTGCTGCTATGCAGACAAATTTGATTTTGCAAATAATTTTAGGGTACCAGTTTTGATAAACTATTGCAGTCCCTCTTGGCAGTAATGCAAACCATGCATGCATCAGCTGATTATGATAAGAGGATAACATCGTAAATAAGCCACTCTTATACTATTCATATTCATCAACACTAATGTGAACAGTGACATGCAGTGGAAGACATGGAATTTGATATGTACATCTTTCTCAGTTTTTACATGTACTTTCAAAATGGATGTACACCAAGGGGATTTTGAGATTTATTTGGCCCTCAGCTATACTAGATGAAAGAGCAAAGGGTCAGAATTTGGGACACATTGGACAAAAAGCAGGGCACAACACTGACGTAGATGTGCTTCATTAACAGCTTGGCTTGGTGTTGTTGGCAGCATTGGATCATTTTGATGATGAGCACTGACAAAAACCTGGTGTAAGGGATTGATCATGACAGGTGTTTGATTTGTGCTTATACTGGCAACTGTATTGTTTTAACCATTCAAGTTACAAGGCCAACAACTTTTGTAAAATTCCACAAATAATTTATTTCCTAAGAATACAAAGTGAAAAATTAAAAAGAACTTACAGTATTGTGAATTAAATCCCAAATAGTTCGAAAAGTTCTATCACAAGTTCAAAAGTATAGAGTACTCCGAATGAATTCCAGTCATGTTCTGAATGAATTCCAATCTTGAAAGTGCTGATGTACCAATCATCTGGAATAGTGTTGATGTGTTAATGGTCTTAATGTCTCACAATGAAATAATCTGAAATGTCTCTAAATGAATTCACAATAATACCAAAATAGTGATTTGGCCTGAAAATATTATTGAGCACTTTGTAATTACAGCAAATAATTTAAATTAATAAATCCTCTCAAATTAAAACTAAACACAACTTAAAGACTGATTTCACATTGGATGGTAATATAGGAATAATGAATTTCTGTTTACTTCTCCCTTACATAAAAACAGTGCAAACAATAACAGAACAGGTTGAGGGTCATTTTCCCATCAAATTCATAAAAGGATCAGTTCTAGAAACTTCCAAGGTCAAAAGGCCACCTAAACATATTTACCTCCAATTAATAATGATCTTAATATATAATCTATAATCAGAAATAAGAATTATGTAATATGTTATTTATAAAAGAAAAAGACATTAGGTAGGCCGAAACTCCTACCCCCAATTATAGATAAAAGTAAATCACACAATACAAATTAAATATATATAATGTGTAATCATTGATAAAAGCCAACACACAGTACAAGTTAAATATACATAACAAGGTTAATTCATGAAATTAAATACATTACCATATTTTATGGCCAGTAAGTTGATGTTTAAGTTGAATTTACTAATTTTGTCAATATTTTTTATCCTCCATCTGTTTATGTCAATGTATAGTGTAAGATGAAGCCAGATCAACACCTTGGCGTTGTCTTTTTTTCGTTCGTAACTTACAGTTTCATGAATATTAATAGTATCACTATGCTATTCCAGATTAATTGGGAAACTGCAGTCAATGAAGCTAACATGCTTTTTCTCCCATTTCATTCTAGAAAGAGAGAGGGGGAATGATATTTCAGCATGATTAAAATATTAAATAATGCACAATGAACAATTTCATCAGTTGTCAGATTTATCGGCATTTTATATTACTGATGTTCTAAACTCTATAAAGTTGGCCCACTGCTGTAGCAGTATAGCATGGCTGCTGTGATATCATTTATTTGCAAGAACAGTTCCTGTATTATTATCAGGGCAATTGTTATCAGTGAAAATCCATGAATTTAAGTAACCACAAAAATAAATAAAATGATTTAATTTCTTTATTTAGCATCACTTAGCTAAAGTGTTACTAACACCATTTTATTATCATAATGGATGGAATTTACTCTATTCATCAATATTATAATTTATTCCCCTGGGCTTAAGGCTTAGTGAGCTTACGGTATGGTTTTCTTACGAGAAAGATCTGCACAAATAAGTGAAATTCAGCTCAGTTTCAAATAGTTCTCAAATCACATGCAGCAGTGTAATTTTCTTTTAAAATACTAGCTTTCTCTACATTCAGAGCAAGGGAATTAACCCATGATAACTCAATTGAGAATCACAAGTTTGAGATTACAGAACACTTCCCATGCAAAAATGATGAGAAACACATAGAAATTAAGTTTAGAACTGCACAGTTTCATTGGAAGTTTTTGTATTTAAAGATAACTTTAATAATTGCAGTGCACAAAGAATTGTTTTTTTAGATGCGGCCCAGGGATGGTGCTTTTATAAATCACAAGCTCTGACTCCAATTTCCATGTGCCCAATCTCAACTTATTTTTGTTACTATTATTTGTCACACCATTGCAGTTGCTGTACATCAGATATGAAAAGATAAAAACAAATTTATATTAAATTGACTTGTGTGTTTATTCAGATCTCAAAATATTTCATGTAAAGCAGTTCTGAGGCCAGCCATTGTCTAACTGCTCTATAAATGACCTCCTTACTTATTGGATCAGCAGTCTTGATGTTCATCTTAAAATCTGAAGTGTCTTGCTTTATGAGGTTTCTCTTTATACTTTCAATGTTGTTCATAGTTGCCGCTTAATGTGTTTAACCAGTGTTGCATTGCATTAGTGTAAGCATTAGCAAGGGACAGCTCAATTATTATTCGTTCAGTTTAACTTGAAACTTCATGAGAAACACAACAGCAATTAAACAAGACCATAAAAAAATCAAAATACTTAAGTGTTTCTGCCAAAGTCACTTTTTGTCGGTCTTTCCTTTTTATTTCACCTATGCCAAAGAACAGCCCAAGTTTAGTCAAAGACTCAAAAGCCATCATGGACTACATTTGGTCCCATTATTACCTATAATACCTTTAAAAAAAAGCATCCCATATATGGCCTAAACTCTACAGATTACAACAACAAAGTAATCAGTTTTTAGCTTGTTGTATGTACATGCTAGCCTTAATCCCATTACTCCGACATGCATCATTGCACCAATTGCAGTGACTGCTAGAATAATTCTGGTACCCACTAGACTGGTTCAGGCTGGTTTCTGTAATGCACATAAAAATCCAAAATGATAATCTGTCTGACCTCCAGTAGAATCACATGTATGTTAAAGACAACAGGGTTCCAGCGTAGGTATGGAAATCTGAAAAAGGTCTAAAATTTGGAAATTGCTTTTCCAGATCTTGAAAATATCTGGAAAAATTGAAAAATGTCTAAAAGGTCTTGAACAGATCTTAAATTTTTCTTGTTATAGAAACATGTAACATGACTGCTCTTAGCATTTGTGAGTTTTAGCATGCAGATAAAATTTGTAGTTCATACTTTTTCATCTCTTCACATTTTAGGTATCAGGCCTCATTAGGTCAGTAAACTCGTTGCATTGTTTGGTCTGGAAAATTTTAATTTCTTGGCTTGGAAAAGGTCTGGAATCTTTTTTTTTTCCTAATTTGTGGCAGGAGCCCTGAGCCAGGTGAACACTAATTATAGGTAACCCAGGCAGTCTGTTCACCAATTATAGGTTACATGCTTCACTTTGTATACAGCTTTTGATGGAAATATGATAAGTAGACAATCTTCATGAAATTAAGGGGCATAAATGGGAATTTACTAGTCTTTGAATATCTTAAAAAGTAAATTTCACATTTCATCAGTGCAATGTAAGTTTTCTCAGGTCAATTATATTTTTTTTCCTGACACGCCTGATGGCCTTCTACTTAGAATACTGAAGGGGCTCCAGGTGTCAATCTATCAGATTTTTTTAGCACTGAATTTAAATTAATGATTTGTCATTTATAACTGAAGAAATGTATAAATAAATAAATATTGTTTGAGAAAATGTACAGTTGCAGAGTAGGATAAACTTTGTGCAGTGCTGTAATTAATGATTTCTTTACACAGTTATTAATATTTGTTTGCATGTAACTGTTATTTTCCTAATATTGAATTTGTTTCAACAACATGTTTTAAAAACCATGTCAAAGTTCATACATGTTTTTTGGAGAATGTTTTCTTAAATTATTGCCACATTTGAGCTTCTTAAATATTTGGAAGTAAGCTTGGTGTAACCGTTCGACAGTGCTAGCATTGCCATACTGAAGAACCTAAACATTATTTTATTTAGAAGTTATTGCATGTTGTATGCATTATTTTGTGGCATTTCATTTCTTTGATGCAATTACTCAAATAATATTTGGAATTTATATGTTGTATTCTAGCTGCTTTTAAAAAATATACTCTGATATGCTTTTCTCTTGAAACACTTCCAGATTTAATGACCAAGAGTGAAAATAACCTGGCCTATCAAAGAAATGCTGTGAATTATAATTTCAATTTTGTATGAAAGACGCTTGTCTCTGTGACCAGAAATTGAAGCTTGATTTGTAAATTTAACTTTTAAAGAAGTCTTCATTAATGGGCAGGAGACTATGCATTTAAATAATACTTGTATCTTTGGGAAGACTTTTTTATCAGTAAAATAGGTAAAATTTACATTATGTAAAGTTTGGGAGACAGTTCACATAGGTTGTTCTCTTACAATGCCAAGTTAACATGCTTGGTGAAATGGTCAGCTGTTCAGTTATGTGGTTGGGCTTCTTGCTGAGATCTGAAATCACTTTTCCATTAACAATATTAGGGATGTCAGTCTTTGTCCTCCATGTATATTATGATATTATTAACCTTTAATTACTGTTTCTGTCAAGCCTGTTTTTTTTTAATCCCCACAGAGAATAGCCAGCATGCAAAATATATGGAGTCAAATAGCATACATGTTTGTAAAGACCTCATTAACCCACAGGCTGATATTTTTTTTTCTCTACCAATCACTTTGAAGATAGTTTGAATTTTAGTAAGCATTCCTATTCTTATGATAGAAGTCACACTTGTAGTGTCTTTGCTCACTTCCTGTCACAGTCATCTGCTGTGTAGTTGACTGTGTAACTGATGTGGCCAACAATGCAATTCCAAATTACTGTGAAATATTCTTGAAGTAAAGAAAAGATTTGCTTGTTGTGAAATTCCATTAGTAATTTGTAATCCTTGTAATTTAAAGGATTTAGCATATAGAACAGGTGGAATAAATTGCAGCAGTACAATAAGAATAAAAAAAATTAAAATACTACATATAGGAAGTTTTACAGCTCTGAAAATAATTTTAATTTCCTGTTATTTGTTTTTTATTATTTCAGCACAAGTCTAAATGTAAGAAGGCACTCAAAGAATCTTTCACATTATTCAAGTGACAGACATTTGAACCTTTTGTTTTACTTTCAGTCCTCAACTTCCGAGGCTGTTGTCACCTACTGCCCTCATTCCCGTCCAATAACCTGCCTCGACTTCCCACGAGATAATTCTCATCTCCTGATGTCATGTAGCTATGATGGAACATTAAGGTGTGGAGATCTGCACAAGGAAGTCTTTGATGAGGTAAGTTGGTGTTTCTTTTTAGGTTTTTCAATGTGGGACCCTTTTGTGACACTCGTTCTTGTTCTATGCTTGCTTCTAACTCCACTAATAGTAATAATTATAAAGAGGAAACAAAATTCAGGTTTGGGCATAAAATGGCCTGCATTGATTTGGAAATACCCACTGAATTCTGATACGAGACAGTTTACATGAAAATCACTCTAAAAGCATTGGTTTTGCATAACATGGTATTGAACATGAACCACAGTATATCAGTTACAGACTTTTGGCATAAAGTAATATTTTCCCAAAGTTTCAGTTGAATACAGCAACTGATGTTAATGTGCAGAACACAAAATTGTACCATTCTTTTTCTTGCAGCCATTGGCACTGGATAAATACCTGCATCTTGCCATTCACAATCTTAACAAAAAAATCTGTATTACTGTGATAACATTTAACTGGGGGCCCCGAGTGGCCGAGTGGTCTAAAGCGCTCTCCATTACGGATCACTGCCATCTCACCTCTGTCTACGTGGGTTCGAGTCTAGGATTCGGCGAATGTGGATATGTGAGAAAGCTTGCCAGTAGCTTCTCGTAGGTCGGTGGATCTTTCCGCGGATTTCCCGGTTTCTTCCTCCACCATTAATACTGGCCGCCATGTATAGCCTATCGTGTGCTGAAAAATGGCGTTAAGCCCCACATCAACAACAACAACATTTAACTGATTGGTATATTGAGGGTATTGAAACTTTCAGTGTCTGCTCAGTATTTTAATGTGATTTATACAGAGTCTGCATTAGCAAAAAAATCAGAATGGTGATCACTTTGGTGTCCATTATTATGTCCATCTGTATATCCCATGGATCTTAGAGCCATGAAGTATCTTTGTAGTTTATGAGTTGGCATGGAAACTCTTTGAATGTTAAAGAAGTTGATTTTATCTTTTAAAAGTCCTTGAATTTGTTGAAAAACCAGTTTACATTTGCCAAAACATTCCTCAAATTTATTGGAGGGTTTACAGAAAGTTCAAAGTTAATAAAATTTATCAGTTGTTAAATTCAGAATATTTTTAATTTATGTATTTTCCAAAATTAAGTAATATGGAAGAAAATTTTTGGTGGACCAAACAACATATGACACCAGTAGATTCCAGCTGGAATAGTGTCCCGTTGATGTAGTTGATGCACTTACATATTTTTTCTTACTTTTTTACTTTTTTGCGGTCATAAACAAAACATCTGGAGAAAGTTCGGTTTCCATAATTAAAAAAAATACTCTTTGAAACTTTTTAGATTTCCCTGAATAGACCTTGAAAAATTCTCCAGGGCAGTACAAACTATGATGACATCCATCGAACCGCAAAAAAATAAGCTCAGTCTTGGAAGTTTTTTAGATCAAGCTTCATGTTGAAGCTTTTACTTGGTGAATAAATAAAAAGCAGGCTCAACAAAGAAAGGTTTTGTGTTTATATACATTGTTTTATTTTATATCTAAACAGCAACTGAAGGCTTACAAGTTTCAGTTTTTAAGTTTAATAACATGACAGGTTTTAATTTCAGGTTTATTCCACACCAGAGGAAGAGGATATTTTATTCCGGAACTTTGACTACCCATGCCCAAACACCTTGCTGGTGTCAAGGAATGATGGCTGTGTTGCTTTGGTAGACAGAAGAACAAAGGGGTATGAGAAGACGGGATGATTTGAATTTTATTATTGACACTGTATTCACTATGAGAAGACAGGATGATTTGTATGTTACCTTTGACACTGTATTCACTATCAGCTTTTAAAGAGAGACTATTATGTGCCTTTTAAATATGCTCCATGATTAATCCCTTTTATGTGCAACACACCAATAGCATTGAGGTCAAAACCCAAAAGGTTTTAGTTTTATTTTCTTTAAACATTTCTATATCTTGTCAGTGTCCATTGATTGTTTATCCTTAACATTACATGGAAGTAATGTGTTAACTTGCTTATAAGTTGAGTCCAACTGCAGACAACTTACATCCTATCTGCTGTTGCATAATGCCCCAACAGATTAGAGTCTGTGTTTGTTAAACTGATTACTTCAAATAAAATGCACAGAACCAAATCTCTCATTGCATTATGCGACAGTAGATCACTCTGGGTCTGTGCAGTTTACATTTGGACTTATTAGCATATATATATATATATATATATATATATATATATATATATATATATATATATATATATATATATATGGTAGTTTAACAAAAACAAATTTATTATTTTCATGTATAGTCTGATTGTATAGTGTGTTAAAACTCTAGGTCTTAAACTAAGTAACAGAAGCAAGTAAAACCAACAATTTAAGTAAATTTCAAGAAATGATTTATTTACCAGGTAAACAAGGTGAAAATTGTAGATACTTAACAGTATTCTAAATTGCGAATTCCAAATAATCCTAAAGGTCCTATCACATGTCCAAAAGTATTGAACGTTTTGAATGAATTCCAATAGTACTGAATGACTTGATGTGCCACAATGATATTATTCAGAATGTCTTTGAATGAGTTCTCAATGATCTCAACGTAGTGTTTTGTTCCAAAAAGTCAGTCAGTACTTTGTAATTCTAATTAATAATTCATATAAATGATTTCTCTCAAATTATTCCTGAACACAACTCAAAATGATTCCACAGACTGATCTTACAACAGGAACGAAGACTTTGTTTACATAACCTCTATTTATATGCAAACTGTAACATGACCTGATGCAACAAAATGTTGACTGTCACGTGACCTGAGGCAACATAATGTCCTGGAAAATGACCATTTCTAATGGAAAAATTCACAAACTTGTAAACAAGGTCAGATGATTAACTTAAATTCAACTAAACATCTTGTTTACCTCTTAGATTCTTGACAAAAGTCAGGTAGGCAAAACAACAATAGTCAGGTAGACAAAACCTCAACCCTCAATCACAGACAAATGTCAAGCACACAATATAAATTAAATATACATAATATGATTTTTATGTGTGTGCATGTTTGAACACTTCTTTTATGTTGTATGTAAAAATAGCTATCATTTTGTCTCTGTCTGTAACTTTTTGTTTCTGGAGTACAACTCTTGAACTATTAAGTTGTTTCAGATAAATTTAGTTCATGTGTCATGGAAGTTTTATTAGGTGTCTTTCATGCTCAGAGTTTTTCACATTCAGTTCTTTTTTTTTCAACATGGAAACCATGTGTAGCATAAGGAGTATATACATTGGCAATACTAGACCTTAGGGAGTGGCTTGTGGTTAGAGTGGCAAATCTGATGGGGTGCAGGTTCAAATCCTACCATCTGGTTAACCTTGGTTTGACTACTGTAGTATGTCCCTGGGCAAGACATTTAACTTAGTATCCCTCATTACTCAATAACCTTAATGTGCTTACAGTACCGTAAAACAACAAACCAATTGACTACAGTAAGTTGTAAAAAAATTGTTAATGCTGGGCCATAGGGAATTTTCAGAAGGAATCTAAATAAGTTGGGAAGTATGGGAATATATCATTTCTAGATTCTTTATTACACAGGACTGAAGCAGAACATACCTACAGAATTGGCCAGAAATCCATGAGGACTGTCAGTATTCATCCTAGAGAAAGACATTACTTTGTGAATGCTTTTGTAGATGGGTAAGTAATATGAGTGATCTTTAAAACCTGCAGCAGCTGATAATTTTGTCACATGTTATATATCATAACCGGAAGTATCATGTGACAATAATTTCAGATTTTCATATGTTTACTAGTAAAGGTTATGTCTTATAGTTGTGGACAGATTCATTGGGGACCGCTCTGGTGGCCTAAGTGGTTAGAGCATCTGCCTCACATGCGGGAGGTTGTAGGTTCAAACCCTGGCCAAGTGATACCAAAGACTTATAAAAAAATGGTACTAACAGCTGCCTCACTTTGTGCGAAGCATTAAGAGGTTAGTGTCAGGACTAGTTGGCCTGGTATCAGGATAATGTGACATGGTGGGACATGATGCCACATTTCTGTGGTACGATGCCCCAGTGCTACACATTACTATAAACAGCCACACTGCAGATATCATAGCGATATGACACAAATTGTTAAAGCTACATTAACAATCCAAAAACACACAAAACACACATTCATTGGGCAGGGAGCATGCCAGTCTGTTTTTTTTTTTGTTAGCATCACATGACTACCACATTTTCATGTGCTGTTGATCTTATGAATTGAACTTTGTCTAAATTGCTGCAACAGTTTCAGGTTTCTGCTGTTTCTTGAATAAATGTGTTAAAAATTAAGTGTCTTCATTTTTTTTATACTTCCATTTAATATTTTTAATTTTTTTGTGTTTAGTCACATGACTGTTGGACCTCTGATGTGATGGATATTTAGATGGCATGGTTTGTTTGTATTGTAACTAGTATTGCAAATGGAGAGGACCAGATCATATTTCATTAACATGTTTGTTTTGTCTCATCTGTCAATAAATTAAAGACATAAGAACTGTTATGCTCGCAGATCAATCATCAATTTCATGTGGGTAAGGCTTGATGTAAGGTCGTTTAGATTTTCTGGGGCTGGTAGTGACTACCTTATGCCAACACTGAATGGCTTCAATGAGTTCCAACTTTCCAACAGGCAGTGCACACTGACCTCACACCCTGACATAAATTGTCAAAATATGGGTTAGGAAAGGTCAGAGGAAACTTAAACAGTCTTTGGCAATCATTTTTATGTTATAAGTATAAAAGACCAGTAATCTGTCTAAAACTATCCACAGCCTCATTTTGAAATACGATTTGTAAAACCCAGCCCTTATGGGGATCAATTGAATCATGGAGATTTATTCAATTATTATTCATTGTGCATTTTGAAAATTATGTATGGTAGGAAGTACTGACTGGTGACAACTGAACATTGGTATCCATCGGGCTGTTTATAATTCAGGAAACTACCAGTCTGACAAGGGATTCATTAAATATTTAACTTGTAGATATGCCAAAAATTAAAAATTCTTCCAAAAGAAATTATGATTTAAACATAAATTATAAATACAAAAGAAATGGTTTTAATCATATGTTGTCATATTATAGTGTAGTGAAGCCATTTTCTTTTGCTCCTGTGAAGTGGTTCTGTTCCCAGAGGTGGCATGTACAAGTACAGAACATTTTACCCTTATTAAACTTCTATATTACCCAAAAAATGTTTTACTACAACCTTTTCAGAACAATATTTTTCATTGAAGGCTATGGGAGTTTTAAAAATGGCACTTAAGGCTTCATACTGTAGGATGTATTGTGCTTATTCAAAATACCTGCTCCTATTACTTTGCAAATTGTTTATCACGAGTACTTGATATAAGCCGTTATTACTAAAATTATATTGTATATATATTTATATTTTTGCAGAAGAGTTTGCTTATGGGATTTGAGAAACCTGAAGGAGAAGAACAGCAGACCACTGCAGACACTTCCACATGGTCGAAGTCTGAATAGTGCTTACTTCTCTCCCATCACTGGAAAATACATTCTCATTACATCCATGGAGGACGTATTGAAGTATGGACTCTCTGTTTATTGCTCATTGGATTGTTACTATTCATTTACAATAAAATTTGATGAAAAATCTAAATATTTGAAGCTTGTGTAATTTAAATCACAATTTGCATCTGGTTTGCACATGGAAGAATTTGTATGTGCCTAAAAAAAATGCAGAGAATTTTATGGCAGGATGTACATGTGCCTGTCTGTTACCAGTTTCATTTCTGCACAATAGCTTTAATTGTCCACCATGTACAGTTAACATACTTTGTTGATGGCTTGCACTTTGGGTAAGGAAGAATCTTATTGATTTCAGGATAAAAAGGTGAAAGGTCAAAGTAAATGTGACTGAAAGAATAAAAATTGTTTCTGAACAACAACTCAAGGTCTCCACCATCTGCAGTTACAAAATTGTATAGATTGCTTGACTTGGAGTTAGGTTGAAACCTATTGAATCAGGGTCAGACAGTCAAAGGTCAGAGTCACTGGAAGAGAAATGTTTTCTACACAATAACTCAAGTTCTCCACCACCAACAGTTGCCAGATTTTGTAAATGGTGTACACTTTGGATTGAGGAAGAACCGTATTGATTTCAGGTCAAGAGGTCAAATATCAAGGTTACTGTGACTGAAAGAAGAAAAATGGTTGAAGAACTTTGTGGATGAATCATACATGGGTTTAGGAAGAAGCCTGTTTGGGGTCAAAAGGTCAAGGTCACTATGACTGAAAGAATAAAAATGGCTTCTGCACAGTAACATTAGTTCTGCATCATATACCTAAACCAGACTTGTGGATGTCTTGCACCTGTTGCAAGGAAGTAAGCCTTGGGGGTCAAATAATAATACTGGTTTGTCATCACTGACCTGGACCAAACTTCATGAATGGCTTGCACTTGGGATATTTATGAAGCCTTTTGATTTTGGGGGCAAATTGTCAAAGGTCAAGGTCACTGATTGGAAAAAGAAAAATGGTTTTATACACATGGATATTTGTTGTCAACCATGTACCTTCACCAAGGTATGTAGATGACTTCCACATTGGGAAAGAAAGAAGCCCATTGATTTGGGGTCAAAAGGTCAGTGGTCACGGTCACAGAATTAAAGAAAAAATATGGATTTTGCATAATAACTTTAGTTCTAAACACCATAACTTGACCAAAGTTTGTGAAGGGCTTGCATTTAATGTATGAAACAGGCCTATTGATTTTGGGGTCAAAAGTTTTAATGCCATTGTCATTGTGGTTCAAAGAAAAATGGTTTTGTAGACTTGCCAACCCATATGATTTTAGCACAAGACCTACTGGAATGACCTTTAAATTACAGACTTATTGAACAATTAGTCAAAATGAAGAAAATAGCAACTGTTGCAGCAAATCTGGATACCTGCTTGTTCAAGCTTGATCCAGATCGAGGTTTCATGTGAATATGGTCTGCTCCTCCCTCAAGATTATAAAGTTGAGAGGTCTGAGAAGAAGTTATTAAGTTCCATGGGGTTTAGAGCTGTAGTTTCTGAAACTATACTGGAGGTAATTAGGGTCTAAGTACACTTTACAAACTTTTTAGGTTAACATGATGTTTCTCTTTACTGCATCAGTCTCAGATGCACTTCTGAACTTTTTTTAAAGATTTCCACTTTTTTTCAGATCAACAATAGCAGTATATGATATTTTGTTAACACCAATTGAAAATTGGTCTGACTTTACTGAAATTTATCAACTGCCTTACTGAGAGGCCTTTGTTAGGGTTGGTAGGTCTGATTTTGTCAGAATAACTTTTGTTCTAGAGCCAGTTCCTTGTCCAAATTCTGTGCATGGCTTACACCCTAGGTAGTAAAGTAACATTTACATTCTGGGGAATGATAGTCATCAGTCGGTCATGGTAGGTCTGATAAGAAAATACTGGTTTATGCACCTTAAATTTAGTCAAAGACTGCATATCTTTATCAAAGATTGGGGTGATTGAGACCTATAGGCCAATAATCAACAGATGCCCAACTACTGCCTACATAGAGGACTATTAAACACATGACAGGTGCATAATGGTAAATTTATAGTACTCTTGTTATACCAGTGTTTTGTCTTCTGATGTGTGAATCAGCATATTTCATGTATACAGACAATAGTTGAAAGTAAACATGTAATCAGGAATGTATTGATCTAAAAATTATAATTATATAAATTGGTTCAAGGTAAGAGCAATTCAACACCAAAATAAATCTTACTAAATGAAGCTAAGGATGTCTTCCAAGTTACAACTGATAGTACTGTGTATACATAGACCCTTGCCTGCCACCACATAATATGCCAGCAGCTAAGGATCTGTGTTGATTAGTTGTAACAAACTGGATGGATCCGATCTTATGTTGAAAAGTCTCCTTACAAGAGCAGGGATGTTCTTTCATAAATGTTTCCCTCAAAAGATAGCTTACAGTGTGTTCTCCTTAGATAAATATACATGTATAATTTAAATATGTATTAATTCTGTCCAAAAAACTAATGTTAAATAAGGGATTTTTACGATGTAACAGCTTACCTAAGGTACAGAATACTAGTCTTGTCCAGATGCATTGCCACTTCGTTTTATTGAAGGACAGACAGAGGAGTGTTATATTTAAAACATGTATTTATTGTCATAAAAGAAATTATATACAGGTTAAGTACTCTAAACATGTTCAGTTTTGCATCGGTATATTTACTTTTCTTCTCCATTGCAGCATATATGACAGTTCCAATATGAGTGACATCAGTCTGAAGAAATCGATAAGGTATGTATTTCTAAAATCAGCTGTACTGTGGAAATACACTGAAAATCAGTAAAATTCATTGAGGATTTGGTTTTGGGTTTTTTTGTTGCTTTGGGGTTATGGGGATGCAGGATTGTTTTTCATAGCCATGGTGCAAATTAAATAACTTGTTATGCAAAAAAAAGTTGCTCCCAAACTTCATCTTGTAACATTTTGAAGGATTACCAACTCTGAAACGTGATGTGTAAAATATGTTGGATTTGGAAGTTGGAATCGGGGGTGGGGGTGGGTGGGGTGTCTATAATTCAGCAGTCTGTTTGGATAAGACAGACAGAACCCAGATATGTCATATGCTTATGGTTGGAAAAATGTCAGAGAATCAGAAGTCAGTTTTGCATTTGTTTTGAAGACATTACAAAGAACAGTTTCAGGAAAATTTAGAAATTGCATCTCTCAGAGGATGGCATTTATTCATTGCCAAATCAAGCATCTGAATTGGAGACCAGGGAAGAAGACTGTGATTCTTTATCAGCAGAGACTGTGCTGCCATCGAAAAAAAGTGTAATTCGATCGTGTGTTTCAAGTAAAGTGGATCTGAGAAATCTGTGTATCAAACATTCATGACAGGATATACAAACTTACAAAACTAGTACAGTTGAAAGATAAGTAACAACTTAAAGAATGCCTTTTTTGTAAGTCAGCAAGTAACATAGTATAATATCACAGATATGAACATTGAGTATTGATGAATTTTATTTGACTTTTTGATCATACATCATAAAACTATTTGGTCCCCTTATTTGCTGGTTTGGCCATCATTTAAAGTTTCACTTGCGGAGGTGACAAATCTTAGAAGTAATACAGAGTCAAGACTGTACATCCTCACTCTGTGTGGATTCGTTTTGTGTGTGGTGTGGATGTAAAACAAAATTTTATCAGTATTATTTTGTCCCTATCAAAATAGTCTTGCATGAAAATCAACAAAATTTAAGCTCCATAAAAATGTTTGTTGCTGCTTTAGTAAAAAAGAGCACTTCAATCAGTAACTGAACAGAGTTTGCATTACAAGCTGGTAAAATGAAACTAAACCTGATTATTTAGTTTCTTTGATAAATTTGAAACATAATACATATATATGATTAATCATATGAATATTATGCATCAGTCTAGACATGACAACCACACAGTCAAGTGACTGACAGGGTTCAGGACCACTTGGCATCCTGCCAGGGAATGTTTTTATTGTTTTACCTGTCTGTACTTATTTGATGCTTATAGACACAACAACCATACAGGCAGGTGGCTCACAGGCTTCAGGGCTACATGGCATCCTGCCAGGGAAGATGTTTTTATTGTGGGCAGCATGAACAGACCTAGGGAGGTAATAACTCTCTCTTTCTCTCTCTCTCTCTCTCTCTCTCTCTCTCTCAACTATTTTCATACAAATTAGTACAAGTTGTAACTACAAGATTAGTGGACTCCACAATAACTGATATTTTACAGTGTGGCAAAGAAATTGTCAAAATTAAAGGAAATGGAGCTTATTTAAAGTTCAACATCTACTAAAGCATTTTAGTCCAGAGTGTCATATGATCTTGTCTGTTTCGTTTGATGTTCAAGGGAGATAACTCCTATCAACATCAAAGATGAAAATGGTGACCTTGAACCATTTATTAGTATACCATGATTAATATTTGTTTAATATCAGTAACCTGTCAATACTGCATAGCTGGTACCTTTCTAGGTCAAAAATACCTTGACCATATGACGAGAATTTGTCCTCCCATTAGGGTGAACCAGAAGATTGCAGAGCACAGGTTCACCCCTGGGAAATCCTGTACTTTTGATACTTGATTTTTGGAGGAGGGTTGCATGGCCATAATGTCTGCACTGTTGTGTCCAAGAAGATTAACAAGCAAATTTCCTACATCTACTTGCACCATATATTTTTTAAACATTTGGCTATATCCAGAAGGAGTATTTTCTCAGTTGATTAAGCCCTCTCATTGTTAGCATTTGTAAATCCATGCACATTATGTACACTTGCTTTTTATTTTCTTTTTCCCTTCAGTAAGTGCATTGAGTGATCAGAAAATAAACATTTGCTTTTGCTTTTTCTTGCTAGGGTAGGCATTATGTGAAATTTCCTTCTCCTTGTATAATTGTGGTCTGAATTTGCTTTGATTCATCATGAAAGTATCGTTCATTTCAAATCCTTCCAATTCACATTCCTATATTGTGAATTTGTTTATTTTATATTTGGTAAAGCAGGTCGCACACCACATTCTTCTTTATGTTACATTCTCAGTTTTAAATACAAATTTCCTTTCAAGTTTAGTTTCAGATAGTTGTCCTTGATTGTTACCAATTTTATTAGGAATTGTACCTACTGGCTTTTTGCTACTTTAGTAGTCCCTAGCTCTCATGCCTGGTTGACATCATTTTATTGTATTTTTCTGTTCTTGGCTTAGCATCACTTCCTTATTTTGCAAAAGAAATAAATGATATAACAATAAATATTATGCAATAGCGAGAAATACCAGGGAGGTGACTTTTGCTGAAATCATCATAATTAGCTTAGACTTAGTCCACGCATTCATTGTGTTACTTTTAGTTGCAAAAACTTTATGGGGCAAACTCATGACCAGATCTCTTGTTGCTTCCTTGCTTAGATACAGTTTAAGAGCTCTTTGAGAGGTTTAGCAAGGGCTAAGACTACTAGACCGTATTTTACCCCCACCCACATGTTGCGATCCCAGGTTGCTACTTCTAGCTATAAGGTCTGTACCCCTTCTTGGCCCACTAAACCATGCACCTTGAATGCAGAAACAACCACACCTTGAATGCAGAAACAATCCTTGCGGGCATATTTATGGAGACCTGAGCTTTCCTTCTGGTGAAAACTCTGGAATCTCTAGATCCAAAACCTCGGTCGGTACTTGACAGTATTTTCATGTACTGCAAACATCTAGAGTTTCCATCATTAACTCTCAGTTGGGTGAAACTAATTTTAATGATGTAATACTTTCCTTTTGCCGTTGCCACATTCCCTCCTCCCAGCCTGAACTAATGTCCCACTAAATTAGGCTGCTTCCTGGAAAGAAATGAAGAGGGTATGCAGAAACAAAAAAAATACAGAATTTCCTAGGGGCAGTGCATTGTTCTGAAATCAGAGGATGAATTCTCATCATATGGTTGGTGTCTTTTCAGCCAGGAATAGTTTCAGTTATGCAGTAGTAACAGGTAAGATTTGCATCATTAAAATTAGTTTTATCCTTAAAATACTACATTTTTGTCTTGTAAATATGTATTTCATCTTGTAAGTTTTATTTTTTATATGTCAATGAGAAGCCAGAGCATATGTTATGCCATTGGTCCACATGTCCATCCATCGATTCCTTATTTTGTTTTTGAACAATAACTTGAGTTCTCCACCATCTGCTGTTACCAGACTTTGTAAATAGCTTGCATTTTAGGCAAGGGAGGAACCTGTTGATTTCAGGTTCAGGGGATCAAAGTTCAAGGTCACCGGAACTGAAAGAAAGATAACTGTTTTCTACACAGTAACTTCATTAGATACCTTAACCAAACTTTGTCATTGGCTTTCATTTGAGATAAGAAGGAAACTACCTTAACCAAACTTTATCATTGGCTTGCGTTTGAGATAAGAAAGAAACTATTGATTTGAGGGTCAAAGGTCATGGTCACAGTGATTCCAAGAAGAAAAAGAGTTCTCTGTGAAATACATTACATGATCGTTAACATTAGGAAATTACTCTCGATACCTATCAATCCAATCCTCCCAGAAAAAAAAGTCATGGATATTGATGAAGGGAAGCAACTCTTGCAGCTTCACTTCCCTTGTGTCCCTCTAAGTACTACTCATATGTCTGTGCTGTTCAACTTATTCCCAGAATGGAATCTCTCCTAGGTCTTGACATGGTGCAGCTTGTTTAAGTTCAAGCCATTGTCTTCCACTTCACTGAGGCACACAGAAAATGTCTGCAGTGGCCATCATCGGCTCTTCTTACTGGTTAAGTCACAAGAACAAGACGCAACTCCACAACTGCAGGACATTTGACTTTATTAGATCTTCATACTCTGAACTCTGACAGGATCAGTTACAACTCGTGAAAACATTCAGCTCATGAAATATGAGTGATTTAAACAAGCCTAGTCTTCAAATGTAATATCTGAATTGAAGATATAGTGGAGTCAGTTGGCTCTTGTTTGTATGACATGGTCTCACTAAACAGAGAGCTTTATTCTATGTGGCCACTGGTAGCTGGCCAGAAAGTTACAATACCCTTTTCATAATGGCACATCCTTAGCCTAGGCATCACCTTGCAAATTTCGCTGGATTTGCCAGGGAAACGTTTGATTGTATGGCAATATTAGGTGCAGGATCCCACAGAGATTACCCTCGCACTTGTAATTTTCATCATAACTTTAGCTCTAGACTGCACATCTTAACTAAAGTTTATGAGAGCTTCCACAAAGAGGTCAGTTAGCTTATAGTGATAAAAGATCAAGGTCATTGTGAATAAAGGGAAATTGGTTTTGAATAATAGCTTTTGTTCTGTAGTATGTTCCTTGAGCATACCATGTATGTGGCTTTTGATTTGAGTGAAACATATATTTTGGTGTCATAACAGTTTTGATGTCATAACAGTTTTGGTGCAGTTTGAGGTTAAGGTCATGGTAAATCTGATGAGAAAACAACGCTTCTGCATAGTAAGTTTTAGTTCAGAGTTGTATATCTTGACCACGGATCAAGGTCATTGAGAGCCATAAGTCAATAAGCTTCAGAGGCAATAATGTCCCATAGTCAACCTTGTTCTACTAATCCCAACACAGAGAACTATTAAACATCATAATGTGTTGTTCACAGTACTCGTGTTTCAGTACTATCCTTTGTTTTGTCTTGCAGATACAGATATATGGAGATGATGGACACATTCTGAGAAGTTTGAGAAGTGATGAATATTTGAATTCAGTGTGTTCATTGAATGTGTTTCATCCTACAAGAAGTGTGGTTGTTGGGGCAAACTCCAGTGGTCGTCTCCATGTGTTCATGTAAACCCCATATCATTTAACTTCAGACCATGTAATGTCTTCATATAGAATGGAGTTGATTTGTTCAGTTAACTCTTCATAGATGTGCATCATTCAGAATGTGTTTAATTACCATGAGTAATGATATATTCAAGGAACAACTCTTTTAATCCTCAATGCAAGTTATGGTGTTCACCCAGACTTAGATCATAATGTGTCAGGTAACATATGAACAAGAAATCAACTAGGTATTTTCACATATTTAAAAATTTCAAAGAATTTAACAGAAAATTGCATCTCATGACAAAACATGGATGTTGATCACTTGAACTAGTGAATGAAGAATTATTTTCCCCTGCTTTTTGTAAAAAAGTGACATTTAATTGGGATTGTCTGTCCATCATTCCTTCCATTTGTTGTTGCATTTGTTCATATTTTCTTCCATCCATTCTGCTTTCATTTTCACACAGGAATGCTCTTTAATTATATTTAGATTTCAACCAAATTTGGTATGCAATTACATATTGATGGGACCTTGGCAGAGTTGTTCTCCGCAATCTATGTCATTAATTTCAGAGTTAGCCCCTTATCAATTCCACCTACTTGCATTTTCTTACAGTGATACTTTCTGTTAGTATTAGATTCGAACCAGATTTGATATTTGGCTTGTTAAGGCTGCTCCAGTAAAATATGCTTGGGACCCAGGGAAGGCACTTTTAATGTGGATAAATCACCCTTATATGCAATGTAGAATTTTTTATCATTTGAACACATTGAGTAATCAGAGTACCTGGCATATATTTTGACAAAATCTGCCTTCCCTGGCCACCATGTATGGCTAAATGTTGAGGAGGTCTTGCCTAAGTTCAATTTTCAGGATCTGTGGTCATCAATTAGCAGTATTAAAGCCACAGATATTTTGAACCCACATTATTTCTACACAGTAACTCCCTTAATTATCAGTGGACGTAAATCAAATTTGAGACACTGCTGGAAATCAATGAACTTAAATCAAACTTGATACACTGCTGTAACTCCCTTAATTATCAGTGGACTTAAATCAAATTTGATACACTGCAGTAACTCCCTTAATTATCAGTGGACGTAAATCAAATTTGATACACTGCTGTAACTCCCATAATTATCAGTGGACTTAAATCAAATTTGATACACTGCTGTAACTCCGTTAATTATCAGTGGACTTAAATCAATATTGATACACTGCTGTAACTCCCTTTATTATCAGTGGACTTAAATCAAATTTGATACACTGCTGTAACTCCCTTTATTATCAGTGGACTTAAATCAAATTTGATACACTGCTGTAACTCCGTTAATTATCAGTGGACTTAAATCAAATTTGATACACTGCTGTAACTCCGTTAATTATCAGTGGACTTAAATCAAATTTGATACACTGCTGTAACTCCGTTAATTATCAGTGGACTTAAATCAAATTTGATACACTGCTGTAACTCTCTTAATTATCAGTGGACTTAAATCAAATTTGATACACTGCTGTAACTCCCTTTATTATCAGTGGACTTAAATCAAATTTGATACACTGCTGTAACTCCCTTAATTATCAGTGGACTTAAATCAAATTTGATACACTGCTGGAAATCATTGAGATCATAGATTTGTTGTCAGCATTCTGCATCATCATTTAGTGAAGCCCATGATTATCCATACAATAAATCCTGTATTTTTGGATTTCACCCAAATTTGTTATCATTTTTGATAATGTCAAAACCTTGGCTGAGTTCAATTTTCATTGTTTAGTAGTTAAAGTCCTTGATTGTCAGACCCACTCTCATTCTTATTAGACTTCTGTTAATTTTAAAGGCATCTGCAAAAAAGCAGGGTGTCTATTTTCCTGGAATTTCGTTGTTGTTAGATTCATTGTTAGAATCTCTTCTTCTTTTTATGAATCTAACAGTTCTAGTCAATAATATTCTATGGTTAAATATTTACATGAGTAAAATTCATCTTCAAAGGAACATTGACATAATGTTAAAAGTATCTGTTGTTTAAGTTTAGAAGTGGATCAGGTTTCTTCAATTCATTGATACTTTCATGTGGAAGGATGCTGTTTAACAGGGCATCTGATCATGTACCATCTCCTGTTGAGTTAGTATATACTCTTTGTTATCCACTCTTCATCTTTGATGTTAGCTATCCATTTTACCATATATACTCTCTTATACTTGAGTCCAACTGCAAGTAACATAAACCCTGATTTGTCATCACTTAATGCACTGGCAGATCAGGGTCTGTGTTGTTTGCTCTACTCTTAACAAACTGCATAGACCCAGATCTGCCAGAACATCATGCAACGGAAGATCTGGGTTTGTGCAGTTTGCAGTTGGACCAGAACTTATAAGCAAATATAGCTGGTAGCTGCATTAAAAGCCACATGTTCTGGTATTAAAAATAAGTGTTCTGATATGCAAATATGTGTTCTTGTATTAAAATTAAGTTTTCTGGTATGAAAAGTAAGTGTACTTTTATGAAAAAAGTGTTCTGCTATGAAAAATAAGTATTCTAGTATGAAAAATAAATGTTTAGAGCAGAACATTGTGTTATATTAGTGCTGTTCGCTACTGTTACATGCATTCTTCAGAATTCTTGATTTCTAAGTTCTTAGTTTTTGTATAAGTGCTGTTCACAGGTTGACACAGTATTCCAAAGAAATTTTGATTTCTGAGTTCTTATTTTCTGTACGGTTCTGTTCACAGGTGTGAAAATGCATCCCACAAAAGTCTAGGTTTCTGAGTTATTTTGAGAATATTGCCATCCACAGAATCTTGATTTGTGAGTTCTTATTTTCTGTATGGTGCAGTTCACATGTGTGAAAATTCATTCCATATAGATCTAGATTTCTGAGTTATTTTGAAATTAGTGCCATCCACAGAAATCTTGTTTTCAAAGTTGCTTTTTTGTTTGTTACATATGATTGAATGTTTTGATTTTGATGTTAAGGTGAGAAGTTCACCATTGACTAATTGTTGCCAGAACTTTGGATTCTAGATGTTATTGATATATCTAGTTTGTATGTAGATCCTCCTTATAGTACAAGTATGTTGAAATGTGAATCCTTAAAGTTAAAGTATGTTGGACAAAAACGTGAATCCTTCTTATAATACAATTATGCTGAAATGTGAATCTTCCTTAAAGTATGGTAGAAATGTGAATCCTCCTTATAGTACAGCTATGTTGAAATGTGAATGTTCCTTATGGTACAGTTACATTGAATGTAATTCCTCCTTATAGTATAGGTATTTGGAAATGTGAATCATGTTTGTTGTGTTAATGTAATCCAGACTTTATGTGAACAACAAACATTTACAGTTCAGAAATTTATTAACAGATATGTCTTTGCTTAGTTTTGTCAGAGATTATGTAGCAGTAAACATAGTGGAGTTTGTCAGACTGACCCCCTTTCATTTCTGCCCAGCAACTCCCATAATTATTATTAGATTTTAATCAATGGAGCTTGATATTTGAGGAGACTTTTGGTGAGTTTGTCAGCTTTCTTTGTTTATCAGAGGTATAGCCCCTGATAACCAACCCACCTATGTTCCACATTCATTTCCATACAATAGCTTTCTTGCTTATGATAGGATTTCATCTAAATTTGGCATCCAGCTTGATATTGAAGAGTCCTTGGCAGAGTTTCATTGTCAATGATCTGCATCATTGTTTATCAGAGTTAAAACCTCTGATAGTCAGGCTTGCCTACTTTTGTTTCTGCACAGTAACTCCTTTAATTGGGCTTCTTCCAGATTTGGTTAGCTGCATGATATTGGTGAGACCTTGCCTTAGTTCGATTATCAGCCTTCTGCATGTGGTTTAGCAGAGTTCTAGCTCATGATTGTTAAATCCACATGCTTTCCCACACATCATGTTTGTTAAATCCACACACTTTCCCACACAGTAATACAGTATGCTGCTTGATATTGATGGGATCTTGACTGAATTGGATTGTCAGCGTTTTGCATTGGCATTTAACAGAGACAAGTCCCCTATAATGTTAATATTTAAAAAATACTTAATGTGATTTTATTCCCTCCCCCCCCCACATCCAAGTGTATTGTTTTATTCTTACAGAGACATAAAATAATGACTTCAGTTTATTTTATAGCAGTAGCTGTAATTTTTGCTATATCCCCATCTTTGTTTCCAAGACACAAAAGGGGTATGATGTATTTGCTGGAAGTGGCCAATACATACTTTTCTTTACATCCTGAGTTGTAGCTTCTGTATTCTTGGAAATTAACAGCATTTCTCTTTGTCTGTTACTAGCAGTTAATAAAAATTAGGAGTGATGTGAATTCATTTCTTTTATGACAGACATAAAATAAGCAGTCTAGGAAAGCACTGGTACTTTGTCGTTGCATCTTGTTCTAATTTACTCATGTTTGGTCAAAATTATAGAGAGAAATCAGAGAAGTCACTTCTCTTCTCCCTTCATTTTTCAAAAGTTTGAATTCAAAGAGAGACATTGTTTGGGTTAGAAAATAATTTTCCATATGTATTTACATTTCAGGTGTGTGTTTGTGTGTTCATGCATGTATGTGTGTTGATTGCAAGCTAAATCAATAAAAGTTAATCGTGCAGTCTCCTGCTTGATTATATAATTGTCTTTTCTGTAATTGTAGTTTGTTTGTTGCTCATAATACTGAGCAAAATTTTTCAGTATATCTGTATACTTACTGTTGCTAAAGAAAGAAGGAAAGAAAACTTGATATAGATGCAGTGGAAAGTGGGTGTTGTGCAGATTTTGGATAAATCCAGTAAATACAAGTTTTCATAATGCTGATGATACGTATTTCATATTTTCACATTTTTTAAAAACAAAGACATAAATATAAAACAGAGAACCTATAGAAATATTATTACTTATAAAATAAGGAATAACAACCATGATTGGTCATCTTACTAAGTGTTTCATGTACATGTGCACAGACATTACTTTTACAGACACTTCTACACATTGACCAGTGCCAAATCCCATGTCATTGTGAATATACCAATAAAATCATTCCAATTCAACACATTGGTAAAATTCGTTGGTTTTTTTTTTTTTTTTTTTTTTGAGCCTTTCCTTCCATAGCACTATATGAATGAGCCGAAGAGGAAAGAGCTAACCAATTTGTTGGTGACAGCTTCATGGTTTAAGTCATTGCATTAGTGTATTTTAAATTTAAATCCCACCATAATTATTAATGCAAGAAATTGTACTTTTTCTATCAGATGATGCCAGAGGAGTTTCAAGCTACTTCCATAATGTTTTTTCTCATATTTTGTGTGTGGACAAAATGTCAAACACATGAGATGTTACCAAAATGGTAGGCTTTGGTGAATGTTGGATTGTGAGAAAGTTTGGGGGTAGGTTCCCATGGGTCATTGGTTCTTACGGGGGTTTTCCCAGAGTTCTTCTGCCAGTTATACTGACCATGATGTATGGCCTATAATGTGCTGAAAATAGTGTTTAACCAACAACAACAACAACACTAGTGACTTCATTGTTATCTCCCCTGTTTAAACATGCTGCAGTGGTGGCAGCATTAAGTTATGCAGTTACAATGTGGAGAGGGAATACCTCATTGCATGGAAGCAGATGGGATACTGGATTCTGTGGAACACTTTCTTATACATAAAAAAGAACAAAAAAAGGGGTTTTGTAATACATCTGCAACAGTGGTCAATACTTTCAACAATTCTTCAGAGGAGGCATTTTGTCTGAACAAAATATATTTGAAAACTGGAGATATTTCATCCTGTTCCTCACCAAAGCCTTTTAGTTGCAGTTGCTCAAGATTTTGAATATCTTGTTCAAATACATTACCCAATCATAATAGACAGATTGTATTGAGAGTCCATATTATCTAGTCCTGCAGAAGAGTAATGGGCTTGATAAAAGACAGTTATGTAGTTCTCGGAGAACTACAAGACACTTTTCATCGAGCTCATGACTTTTAAGCTGGAGCAAATATTGTGCCCCATCAGCTTCTGAATCACTTGATAAAGCTCTCAGTGCACCAATAAAATTTAGGAAACTGGTGACATCATTATGTCAAGAAGCAACCAGCACGTAAACCTGGAAAGGACCATTCTGGCCATTCCAACTATTGTCCCATATCACCATCAAGCTGTATTTGCAAAACCATGGAAGGATCGATAAATGACAGACAGCTCGAGTCCAATAAGCTAATATCAGACCTTCACAGAAGATTCAGACACCAGAAAAACACAGTTGATCATCAGGTCACACTTAAAGCATTTATTAAAGAAGCTTTTCTATTCAACCAAGGTTTAAAGGGCTGCTTAGCTATCTTTATACACAATATTTTAGAAGGAAATTTCCGAGTTACGGCAGATAATATCCTTTATGAAAAGCTATCGTCAGGATACGGGTGTACCTCAGGTCTGCTTACTGTCAGTCAACCTTTTTAATATTAAAATTAACAACATAGCGAAATTTCTTAACCCATGAACTGACTGTTCAATAAAAGTTGACAGCTTGTTTATCTGCTATAGATCAAACAGCAATGCGTGCTATAACGCCAGAACCGGATTTCCATACATTGTATTGGCTAATAGAATGAGGTGATGACTTAGTCTTAGGAAATTATGGTGATACGTCACATTTCACAGGCCTTTGACATTCGACAATGTAGTAAGAAAAGGGAAGAATATCAGCTTTGGGGGGGAAAACACAGACACACACACAAGCGCGCACGCACACAATTACAAATCATACCTTGCCTTAATGAATGCTAAAAATCCATCCGCCATTGTAGCATGACTGTAAAGACTGTAGTTTCAAAGTAATCCATAACAAAATTCGTTGTAAATCCAGAGTCACAAAAATTAAGTGAGGCTCCATTTCCAGAGTCCATGTCGTTTTCCTGAAACGAAATAGATACACCTTGTTTGGGCATTAATATTCCCGTTACTGTTGATTTCAAAATAGATATCTTATTGTACATGGCTAATCAAAGAACACTACATTGTTGTTTGCTATATTGAAAGTTTTTTTCAGGTCAAGCCAGGTTCAATTGTATCAGCATAATAAGCGTTACTTGCCCATTTATGTATGTTTTTAAGCTCATCGAAGAAATACTTTATTGCTTCAGTAATCTGTTGCCTCAGTTGAAAGTCCCTGGAATAAACTGTTTGGCATACATTCTAAAGTCACCGAGATCTTTAGTATTGCTGCTTTTGTATACTGTCCGAGATCACATCAGCCAGTTTTTTTTTTTTATGCACAGTATCAGATACCCTATAAGCTCATTGTTGCAAAATGAAGATCATGCTAAATGTGTATTGGCTGCTGTGGCCATGATTATCTCTATCATTTCTGTACCTGTCATTACCGATTGGGCGATTGATTTATATGCAGTCGTATCGTATTGGAAACAGTTCTAGTTCTAGAATCCACCTTCTTTAACTTAATCCACTTTGGCGACAGTAATGTTAAATCTGAAATCTTGAAGAGCATATGTGTACAGTGGCCAATGATCTGTTATTATCTGAAAGTCAACAGGTATTCTACACTGATTATTATTCAGCCCAAACTGTATAGCTTCCGTAGCAGTTTGTGCACTATACCTGCCCCAGAGCTCAACATTCTCTCAGTTTTTACCCATGATATCTTGTCAATCCTGTTTGACAAAAACTGATGAAGGAAATCACAAATCTTCGTATGTTATGAAAATGTTGCAGTCATTTAACTAGAAAAGATCATTGTTTCCATATGATAGAGCTGTCTTTTACCGGCATTCTTACCAAAACGTTACCCACAACATTTTTAGCATCTTTCACCTTAATGTCAAACCACACAAGCACACGCACAATTGCATGATTCAATCATGATGTTTAGTCTGAACTTTGGTAATTAACTCACTGATGTTTCTACTGCTTGTTAGGAGTTCTATATTGGTGGTGCGTCGATATCTGCACTATTTATGTTCTAAACAAAGCCTAGAAGACTTTCGCACACATTAGATGTAACCATATTTGGAAACGATAACATTGGATCCTTTCGCAGCCGAAAGTGAGATCTTGCTGAGCATCAATAATGAAACATGTAAGCAACATAAACACTAACACCTAACACAATTGTAATTGAACACTTATAATAACACCATCTGGATTATCTTGACTAGGTACAATGCGAAAATCGTAGAGCATTTACATCCATGTATTAGTTTTGTTTTCTTCTGCAAGTTTATTTTTGTTCTTATAGCTTATAGCTTTATTTTTCAATTTATTTATTCTACCTCCAAATGGCATGTCCTATGCTCCCATGTCCTTTCTCAAGTCTGTTTGTAATTCCTCTAAGTTCTATTTTATTTCGGCGTTAACTTAGTCAATGGTACCACATAATTCTGTCAATGGTAACACATAAAGTGATTTTCTTTTTTTTTTTTTTTTTTTTTTTTTTTTTTTTTTTTTTTTTTTTTTTTTTTTTTTTTTTTTTTTTTTTTTTTTTTTTTTTATTTTTTTTT
>JAECUM010034829.1:0-17181 GCA_016617855.1 Megalonaias nervosa
CAAGCTAGTATGCTTGAATGATTTTTGCGTTTAATATCCCCAAAAATGTTGTTTATGTTTTTTTTATTCATTTTAATTTTGATATGCAGTCAGTTTATTTCAGAGTGGTTTGCATTAATACCCTGGTAAAATCAGGAATAGAATCTTTATGTCATACCCTCGTATTATATATTCATTATTATTGTACCTTAATATTTTTAGCCAAATATATAAAAAAAAAAATTACGTTGACATGTAAAGTTTATTATATTTGTCTTATCATTTTGTAATTCTCTCTTAAACTTGATTTTTAAACGCATATCCATTTATGTAAACTATGTAGGCTATTCTAGACCCTTCTCTTTCGTTGTCTCTCTTGTTTTCTCCTAAAAGCAGTATGCCCTCATATCTGGCGCTCATTAAAGGTTTTCTGAAAGTAAGGAAAACTCAAAGAGTGTTGATAGTGTTATTTATTTAAATGTTTATTAATTTTTCAAATTTGTTTAATGTGTAATATACGACAGAACCCAGAAATCAACTTACATCGTTTGTTATATTAGTGTGATACATATTTCTGACCGTTTCCTTCCTTTTTCTTTTCGTAGTTCTTTCGTTCTGGGGTGTTATCTTTCCACCTTTTAAATGGGGCTCTTGAGTCACGTTCCAACATGAAGAAAATTGTTATGTACTGATATAAAGGCATCAATGTATGGGACATTTTGTATTGGTAGGGAAACCTTTCTCTATTGCTTGGAGCATTAGAATATATTGAAGTAGAAAACGTTTACCCCATGTAAGGAAATAAATTCACTCGCTCAGTCTGTCAATTCGTCTCGTGATATTTATTGACAAAATAGCCGGTCGATATAGAGTAAATAGGTTTCTCCAACTCGACAGCACATTCAGGCCAACAATCCCCGCCTGTCCGCTCCCTCCCACGGTTCCCCTTATGTACCTTTCAGTACCCAGGAACGGATATTATTTTTCACCACGCATTTGTCCGTGTTGATGAATATCCTGAGCCAATTTCAAATTACTCAAACCCGTGCAATATTTGATCTTGATGCTATTGTTAATGACTCTCAGGATATTGCCCTGTCAATGTGGGTGTTATCGTAGTAGTTAAAGGCATTTGGTGCAGAATCTGTGTGTACGTGTGTGTCTATGTGTGCGCATATGTGTTTATTTCTCTTTCGGACAGAGAGGTATTGGATCGTTGTGGAGATATCTGATAAATAAATGCCATTTGCCGGCACGTTTTTGTAGGAATGTTTGAAAGTAGCATTGCTTATCTCTTGTTCAAGACAGTTTCACATCTATCTTTGCTCTTTCCAACGCAGAATTCCTTTCTATCAATACGATGCGTACTCTAATTCATGTATTTTGTAAATTAGTCGAGTCCGAAACTCATGCTCAAGACCAAAAGTTATAATTGTTTCTAGTTTGCGATTAAGCGTGTCAGAAGTAAACCCAAATTTCACAGAATCGCGGAAGTTTTGAGATTCTTGTTCGATTCTAATTAAAGTTACAATGTGTGTTAAATTTTAACTTCCAGTTTTGAGGTTACAGAACCTGGCTCCACATCAAAGAAATATCCAATTTTAGAAACATTTTGAGTACGATCTTCCAATTCTAGAAACATTCTGAGTGCGACACGAATATCTAAAAATATTCTAAGCATGAAATTCCTATCCACCACCACCACTAAGAACAACAACAACACACACACACACACACACACACACACACACACACACACACACACACACAAGTAATCTAAGTTTTTGGAAATGGATATGATACACATGAAGAGTGAGCCAGTTTGAAGTTAGTCAACCCTCAGATTCCCAAGATACTACTTAGGTTCTTTGACTCCCACGATAATATTTGAAGTTGGCGGACGCTCAGACTCCGACGATAGAGCAGAACATCTAGTGTAGATTACCGGAGAGTTGTTGAAAGAGGGAAGGTTATTTAAATATATACATTTGATGAAATATTTTCTTAAGTAGGATCACAGAGATTGTAAATATGGTTAAGGTCTCGAATAATGAAACGTGTCTTAAGTTTATTCACACGCATACGCATATTTAACTTTGACGACTCGCGTATTACACACTCTTAAGTTCAAACAAAGTATATCAAACAGAACAAAAATGAATGTGAACACAATGGGTAATATTGATGTCAGAAAGCAATTAAAATGTATAAATTAAACACAGAGTGCAATTCAATGAGAAAACAATGAGATAACATTGGTTCAGTTGATTCCCTGTCGATGTTTGAGCAAACATAGTTGGTACTTTTGAGCAGACATTTGCCAACTATTTCAGTACTCACAAATGAGCAGACATTTGCTAACTATTTCAGTACTCACAAATGAGCAGACATTTACCAACTATTTCAGTACTCACAAATGAGCAGACATGTAGCCAACTGGAATGTCCACATCTGACCACACGTTTGGTCAGCTAATTCAGTGGATATATTGTAAGCAAGACAAAGTGGTCGACGCATTCAATGCGGACTATTTGTGTTTGCATAAAGTACAGTCTGATGTAGGCCTAGATATTAAAACTAAGGCAGATACAACATACTCATTTCAGCTTTTTGTGCCATTGCTATCTAAAAACATAGAGGGTAATAACTGAGTATACAGCCTGAGGTGACCTTAAATGACTCTAACTGGGGCAGCGAAACGGTAGTACTGTACATTACCACAGTGACTGAATGAGTGAGTGAGTGATTGTTATAAGAGCTCCACTTTTTCAACTGCTTGTATTACATGATCGTCCAGAAAATACTTTGACCTCTGTAAAGTGCTGAAGTTCATAGTATACAAACCAGTCATTTTGAAGCATGAAAGTCATTCACAAGACAAGTATAACGGATGGACATAACATCCGAATATAGAAAAGCTAAATGAATACGTTTCTGTCACTGTACAAGGTGCACACACACGCTATATATATATATATATATATATATATATATATATATATATATATATATATATATATATATATATATATAGTTCGACACTTCGGAAGAGTTTTACGTAATCCGCCCTAAATGTTTCTTTACTTCCTTCTATATCCCTATTAATAAGTGGCAAAGTGGGTTACCGAGAATTGCTTTGGCAAGCAGTGACTCAGTGACTATTATTTTTCAAGAGAAATACGCCAATTATATTTCATGATTGTCCTTATAGCAGCTTGAAAGAAAAGGAATACATAAATGCAAAATCCTGTTGTCGATTTCAATCTTAACAACAATAACGAAGCTATGAAAAACAAAACAAAGTAAAAGAAACCCCACAAAAACAACCATTTCGTCTCGCAATAAAGATGCAGTAACATCACTGGGAACAAATGCCGAACGCAATCACAATATCAAGACACGGACATTTATTCACATGCCGTGAGAATGATATAATCTGTTTGAAAATAAAATTATCAGGCTTCGGGAATCTGTGAGAGGGATCTATTGTCTGATGAATATCAAGATCTCATCACAATGTCTAAATGATTTATTAAGGGTCATTGTGAAACAATGTATCGTCTAAACGCGAGATAAATGAATATCAATTTCCGTCCTCAGTGTCTATATTATAATTGCCTGAGCCAAAGCTTGTTCGTGGTAAAGTGCAAGCAGCTTTATTTACCAGACTAGATGGAAAAATCTCAAAGACTGGCATAGGTATCGTTAACTGATTTTGCGAACTGCGACCTTAAAGAACGACGGACCAGAGGATCTAACCTTTTATTTCATGATCAACTTCTTAAATAAATGAAAAAGTTGAACCCAAGCATCAAAATTGGCATTCTGTATATAATATTTCTATTTCAGCCATTAAACAAACTCAAATCAGTGTTTAATTTACTCTTGTGAACCTTCCCGTGCCTTGCAGAGTTGTAAACGATTTATGGCACCTCTCTTCGAATCTTTTAGCAGTAAACGGCTTACAAAGAATTCATGCATTTTTCCTAAAGTTTCTTTATTATACAGTGTCATTAAGCGTAGAACCTCTTCAAAGTTTGACAATGTTTACTTTTTAATGTAACTTTTCCCTATCATGTGTTAAGAAAGCTATTGAAGGTATCATTGATGCCAGACTAATGCCAGCGTACGGATGGAGCCACTGTAACATATGTCTTGATTTAATAAGAAATGAAAGTTTACTTTTAGCACCTTGCGTTGAATTCGTGCAGTGTAACTGTTTATATTAGGAGCCTGGTGCTATACAAGGGGCATAGAGGGTTTGTGTGTGTGTGTGTGTGTGTGTGTGTGTGTGTGTTTCTTAATTCAGTTTAAACTATGGAGCCTATGTATCTGGCGCTGCATTGACTAAGATTGTTTATCATGAAGCAAATAATTACTACCATATATACACATTGAAAGTAAGCTAGGAAGGAAAGACGTGTGCGTGCAAGTGTGTGTATGTATGTGTGAACGCCTTAGTATATGCTGATTTCTACTTTAGGATAATTTTTCCACAATAAAGGAACCAACGTTGCGGTAGCAGTTTTAATTATTTGCAGTTTTTCCGGGAAAGGCAGACACAGAAAACCATAATTATGTATTGCAGTTCTTCAACAAGACCAAATATGTAGCAAAAACTTAGATGTCTCGAACCTGTTTAGCTCATAAACCCTTGATTGGTCCATTTGCCGTTTAAGACTAACTATATTAAATTTCGTGGCTCGAACTACGGATCTCAAGCGTTGATTTGATATGCTCTTTGTGTCTGAAGTCGACTTTTGTGACCAAAAGTATATCCCTTTTAAATGGAAATCGCTCTCTTAGCTAGGTATTCGATATTGTGATCTTAGCATCGATTTATATGACCTGAAAGAGATTTGTGTTCGCCATTTTTTTTAGACTCTGTTCAATGTAATATTAATGGAAAGTGAAACGGGCAAAAGATTTTGACTTTTGAAAGAAAAAGTAAAAAGATTTACCCTTATTCATTGTTTTTTTTTTTTAAATTTTGTAGCATGACAAAGAATTTTCCTTTGTAAGAATTTTGTAAAAGCGAGAATTAAATACAGGTAACAAATTACAGACTTTTTGTTTAAAAAAAAACAACTCACACAGCGACCACTCACGAATAGAGAATACTTCCCAACAGAAATTATGTTTGTTTCAAGAAAATATACCAATAAAAAAAAAACCTATCAGTCTTGGGAAAAGTGTTATTAATTATTACTAGTTGATCTGATTTCGTAGGGTATGTGTCATTTTGTAAATAAGTAGTTGGACATAACAAAACTGGGCGCTTTTTGGGATTGGTATTTATTTAGACTGGTTGTAAAGGGAGACTTGACTATAGCAACTAATCCACCATGGTTGCTATGGTAACAGTCAGAACACCTATAGAAATTTCTATCAATATCCATCTCGGCAATCGTCCTTCAGACAGAGAGTTATCCCACACACACACACACACACACACACACACAGAAAGTACAAATTTTTATTTTCATTTTTTTTCTTCTCAATCCCCTTGCTTTAGAAAGAACTTGCCAACAGTTAAACATACGTTTATTACCCGATCGTGTTCTGGCAAGGTAAATTTATTTATTTTCAGTAAGCATTGCATGCTCAAATAACAGCAATTACCTTTGAAAACGAGACTCATCTAGCTGTAACAACTTCGCATCCGGATATCCTGTGACATACGGATACCCTGTGACATCCGGGTATCCTGTGACACTTTTCTATCCAGGAAACTGATCACTGACACTTCCTATAAAGTTGCATTCCAGGAAAAAGGGCAAAATTGGTCATTAAGATTGACTTTAAATTTTGCCCGAAAACAAGGGCACGCACAAACGATATTTCTAAGAGTAGTATTCCTCTTTCATCATTCTTCTCAAGGCTGTGCAAAATGTCTCGACGTAAAACGTTTGCGCTGTAAGACGATGACTTAAAAAACTGCATATATCATAGGGCGAGAGAGAGAGAGAGAGAGAGAGAGAGAGAGAGAGAGAGAGGAGCAATTGCGAGAGGAAGCAATCTCATACTTTCAAGAATAGAAAACGTATAGAATAAACAACAAGATAATTTGAAATTTTTTGCACTGTTATAACGCATAATATGTTTGTTATATTGTACATTATGCAAGTGAAACAAACTCAGAATACTTACTCTCAAATTTATACTACCAGTGATATTACTTAATGTCATTAATTGGACTATTGGTTTTGTAATTATGTCCTGGTTGTAAATGTGTCCTGGTTGTAAATATACAGATTTTGACTGCATGTCAATGTTAAAATATAAAAGGTAATATTTTCCGTCTACTATAACGGTTAAAGTTCTTTAGAAGCAATATTCCAAGATTGATACCATAAAAGCTCCATAACAGGAGAAAGGGAGAGAAGGGCTCCAAATAGTAACACTCCATATGCTAAATCATAATGCCGTTACATACTAGGTATACTTTCGGGCAAGTTTTCTGCGTTCTAATTCCTTAAACCTTGTTTGAATGCAGTTACTAAATAAATACAAACAAATCAGCGTTGAGACCTGCCCTGGGAGATATAAGTGACCGCTACATAAAGCTGGTAAGTTTTGTTAAGTTCAATAGGAACCCATTTTGTATATTCTGGACCAGATGGCCTTTTATCAATGTTGTGTTGTAAACAGGTTCGGATTTCCTTGTAGATAACGTAACACAAATTTAATGGAGACAAAATATATATATATATATTCGAATTTCCTTGTAGATAACGTAACACAAATTTAATGGAGACAAAATATATATATTCGAATTTCCTTGTAGATAACGTAACACAAATTTAATGGAGACAAAATATATATATTCGAATTTCCTTGTAGATAACGTAACACAAATTTAATGGAGACAAAATATATATATATATATATATATATATATATATATATATATATATATATATATATATATATATATTCGAAATAAGTTCTTGTAGTGCAATTATGGCAAAAGTATTTTTGACTTGCATTCATTATGTCTCTTTTTATTGCACTAATCAGTTCGTAACATTTTTAGAACATTGAAGTTTTTATTACACGTATGAATGATAAGACACTAATATGTCCAGATCATTTGCAATTATATTGAAGAACGAGAATGTCATACTTGGGCTGTCAAACAGAAACAAATGGATTGACTTAGAAACAACACTACTGCTTGAATTAACGGCTGAAACAAAATGTCATTCTAAGAGATTCTGAGTTGTCGGACATTTGTTAATTACATATTGTACAGGTCTTAGCGTTATACTGCAACTTAATAGATTTTATGTCCCGATCAACAATGTTATAACTGTTAATTGTAGAATTTGGGATGAGTAATAATATCTTTATTGTGCAACGCACAACCCAAAATTCCACATTTGATATTTTTTATGTACACAGAATAGGCGTAGCAACTGACTCACGCGTTTCCTGCCTGTACCGTGTGCAGGTACTGGTGATAATTTGAATACAACATGTAAGTTTTTAATTATATCATTACTTCTATATCTTGGGAACAGTAGAATTCCACACATGCACTTCCTGAACGTGATGAAATAAATCATGCTTCGTGAAGTTTCGGCTGCAGTGTCTCTTTCACATGATGTAAGGTGTTTTACTTGTTGAAATAAAAAAAGATTTAACGGAATCATGACCCAAACCAGTTTATGTTTTCCAAATACCCTACGATCCATTCCTAGTAATATTGTCATAACCAGTGGGTACAACAGTAATTGTATATATATATATATATATATATATATATATATATATATATATATATATATATATATATATATTGAATTTCACTAAGAAAATGGATAAGAATTTTAAATTCTTATTATGTTGTTATTAACAGATACTCTTACTGCATGATAAGAAAATCGTATCACCTGTCAATATCTTGTTAACGACTAAGTCACATAAATAGTTTTTACAGTTACTAAGTTGAAATATCATTCGCTTTAAATAACACAAATTTTACCTGGAGACAGTGTATGATACCAACCATCATCTTCAAATTATGTATGATAGTGTGATCTGGAACTTCCATAGCGACTTTGTTTCAAATATACTTTCAAATTCTAATATTAAAATTCTGATCGTAAAAATACTCTTCCTTTGAGAATTGTTTTTGTTTAATTATTATTTTAAGATATCCTGAAACAAATAGTAGTAACCCTCTAATATCTGGCATATGGTGACTTGATGTGTTTTACCTTATGGAGACTTTCAGTGACAAGTCTGTACTTTGAGACATGTTTTGATGTGTTTTACCTTATGGAGACTTTCAGTGACAAGTCTGTACTTTGAGACATGTTTTGATGTGTTTTACCTTATGGAGACTTTCAGTGACAAGTCTGTACTTTGAGACATATTTTGATGTGTTTTACCTTATGGAGACTTTCAGTGGGAAGTCTGTACTTTGAGACATATTTTGCACAGCTTCGAGAAGATTGATAAAAGAGCAATCATACTCCTGTGAAATTTCGTTTGCAAGAGTCATAGTTTTACGGCGAAACGTAAAGACCAACTTAGTGGCCAATTTTATCATTATTTATGGAATACAAATTTATAGCGAGTGTCACTAGAAATGATAGTGGTTGCCTAGACAGAAAGGTATCACGAGCTTGAAGATACATTTGCTCTCATAATCGTATGTAATATGTTTAACCCGTTGTGGGTCGTAATACTTGCTTTTGACATGTTGTTACAGGGAACGGAAGCTGTCATTTGGCTTAACAATTAACGTAAACATTACAAATAACTAAAGGACTTCCTTCTTGAAACTAAAAGCTTTATTATCTGTAAGTTTCATTGCCATTCTGCGCAGTGATAACATTATTCCCCTATTAGAACAATCACATTTCAGCAGTAAATCGCACCTCGTCAGTCGTTTTGTTTGGTTTGCTGGATTCCGACACTAGATAATCCTTGTCTGGGGCTAACGTTTTAAAGAAGAACCCAGGGTACCAGGTTGCACAGTGCTGGTACTGGCAATAACATTATATTTGTCGTTATCTCGGGAGCAGATTGCTTACATTTATGTTCTTAACTGCCATACTATCTTCGGCTTTCACTTCTTTACAACAGAAAACCAGACCAGCGCAAGAGGAAAAACGAAATGAAACGAAAATGGGGCTCTTCGAATTTCGGCGCGATAAAATGTGTGCTACGAGAATTGACATAGACAAATTATAGATTTTGTAATAAAAACCCACCAGAAAGTTTAGACTAAATAAAGATATTATGTTAGGTTCTACAAATGGCCAAATATGTGTGCTTAAACATTCTCCAAAAAAAGGGATCAATTCATATGAAACAATGAGTTTAAAAAAAGTTATTTATTTCTTCCCTCTAACAAAATTTCAAGAATCAACTCTATTCAATTGTAGATCGGCATCAACAGTGAAATTAAGTACAATGGGATATGACTTCAATATACTTGTACTCAAAATATGATGAATACAATGCTCGTATATAGTGTTGGCGGATGTTAATTATTATCAATTTCTATTCATTACTCCCCAAAGAAAAAGATAACGTGATGTCTCCAAAAAGCAATTTAGAACATCCTATATGAAATTTGGATATCGGGGTTTGAGTGGAGGGGTGAGGTGAAGATAGGTGTGGGGGTGAGAAGCAGATTATTACTTTTTTAAGTGCTGTTCATTGTTAGTATTTGTGGACATTTGCAAACTGCATAAAGTACAAAAACAATAAAGATAGGCATTAATCCTTAAATGTTCTGTTTTAAGAGCATTGAATGAATAGTGATCCACAAAAAGTAATATAGTGGTAAATATAAATCTGGTGTGCTGGTGTTCTGCGAATACTTAAGGTAATTCATGATACTGCTTATCAAAAAAAAGACCGAGAATTTCTCTTCACCATCAAACTAGTTGACTCAATGACCTTCAATCAACCTTCAATTTATGGTTATAATTCCGATAAGAAATTAAATTTCGGAGTACAGGAATGGATGTAGAAGTATAATCTGGGTGCTACGAACATTTTATTTACAATTTATCATTCTGCATGCAAATATAAAAAGAAACTAGTAATAAACTTACATACTAATATATGTCTGAACTTAAGTTGAAACTACTTTGGGAAGCCTAAGTATATCCATAGGAATGAATCAATGACTGTGGCTGAAAATGATTAATTAAGAAGTTGCCTACTCGCACATGCTGAGTCAAAGAGATCGTAGGTTGCATAAATACAATGACAGATAACTACTCTCATTGAGAACAATTAGTCATGACGGGAGTGGGTAAATGTAAACCAACACATACTTATCTCAGGTTATAATGTGGTCACAAAGTGGTTTCATCTAAAGATATATGCTCTGCCCACTCACAAACATTAAATAAAGGTCAATGTAATAGGGAGGAAAAAATCAACAAGTCTGGTCAAGTAGACAATGATCTTTATTTTGGACAAGGTCAGCTACAAGATACAATATTACATAACCCATAGCATATAAAGAATAAATGAATTAAGAAAAAAAACAAGCAGGCAATATAAATTAAATATTTAAATATACATAACACAAGCAGCAACGTAAAGAGTAGAATCGTGATATTGAAACCGGGTGATTTCTTCAATTTTCTTTTATTATAATGCTGCAGTAAATAAAAACATTGAAAATTAAACGTGCTTATATTTCATTTGCTGTTGAACATCGTCGGGGTTATCGTCGTTATGACTCAAGATATACGAATCTGTTCTTCGCATATTTAGCTGAATGTTTGTCTGCCAAAAGAACGAACAGTTTAGGACGTCTTAGTACGAAGACCTCCGAGAAGCTTTGAGAGAGTCAAAGTTATTCGACCAGCATCGGAAGTAGATGAGGATATTTCAAATGAGTAATATTGAATACTTAAACCAGTCTCTTTCTCACTTCAGCGTGTAATAGAAGGTCACCTCACACCCGACCCGCTTGCACAATAGCTGCAGACGGGCTGGGAGCCTATACCACTTGAAACATCCTCATTTCTTCTGAATACCTGGTATTGATTGGTTAATTGGACTGAAGGAACCGAGCACGACTGCAGAACCTAGTTCAGGGTACAGTCGATACTTTACCGAAATTAGTTGACGTGACAGGCTTATCCTGAATGTATTTCATCTATTGTCTATTATTATCTTGTATGTTTAGCAAAGGTTAAAGATCCTGAGGCATAGATTGATTTTAGAACAAGAGCATTGAAATCAATGTACTGTCTAGTTGTACTTGTCAAAAAGGACTGGTCTTTCTATGTTGATTACTGAAGGCTTAATGACGTTACCATTAAAGACTGACACCCACTTTCTCCAGTCAATGATACGTTAGATGTACTAACAGGCACAATGTGGTTTTCCACCCTTGCTTTGAGAGGCGGGTATTGGCATATTTTAGTGTGACCGCCCAAATAATGCATGATCTGTCCCTGATTGAGGTTTATATCTGTTTCTGGTTGTGGTCTTCAGACTGAGAAACCCGCCTGCATGTTATGTTAAGTTGATGGAATAGACCTTTTTGGGATGTCGTGGAAAAAATACATTGCACATCTCCATGCTATTTTTGTCTACTCAAAGACTTTCAATGGACAGGTAGAAAACTGCCTCACATGTTTCAAATTATTTGTGAAGCCAACTTAGAATAAAGCACTTAGAAATGCAAACTTTTTCAGCAAGAAGTTTATTTCCTTAGTAATATAATAAATACAGATCCTACAAGAATATCAGCTGTGAAAGACTGACCTATACCCAAAACTTTTAAAGATGTTAGAGCAGTTTGGGGTTCTCCGTTCCGACTATAGGGGTGATGTTTATCATGCATTGCGGATATTGTCCTCTAACTGCACAAAATCTGCAGAGTCCGGTCAAGCTTATGGTAATCCGAGAAGTGTTAAATTACATTTGAGACCCTAAAACAACGCATGACAAGCGTTTTCATCCTTGCTATACTAACCAGAAAGGTCTATTATTGTAGGCATTGAGGCCTGTAATGAAGGCATCGATGACATTTTGTCATATGGACATAATGGCTTTGAAAGCGTGATTAGTTCCATTTGCCAAGCTTTCAGTCGAGCAGAGAGAAGGTTTAGTGTGACCAGACGGGATCTCCTAGAAATAGAAGGTTCCGCCAAGCAGTTACTACTTGTATGGACCTTTCTCAAGGTCCATAGTGACCACAGCACTTATAAGAGATGGCTCCTCAGTTTAAAGAATCTCAAATGGCAGGTAGCCCGATAACTTGAATTCTTATCTTCCTATGATTTTATCTTTGAATATCACCTGGAGCTTGTTTATATGTGACATTGGGGAATGGAATAGTCAGCGCCCCCCACCCCCACCCCCCGCGAACACCACCCACCCACGGCATATACTTATGACTATAGGTAATTGATGACTACTGATCCCATTGATCTGCATCATTGATGATTTAATTTAGAGAGATCAAGTTTTCTAATATTAATTACAACATTGTTCAAAACACTCGTAAGAATTTCCTTAGCCTAATGCTAATGGAATACATGGTGGATTTTGCAATAGACAAAGAATTGCCGGGTAACATTATTTATCTCCCCACGAGGCTCTGCAGAGTGGATAGACAAATAATTTAACTCCGCGACTGGGATTTCTTTATCTCGGTGCAAATCCCAACGTAGATTATTTTTCTCACCCAATATTTTCGATTAACATTAAAAGAACCTTCGTTTTTACAATATAGTTTTGGACATCAAACAGGTACAGTATTCATCAATTACTATTATTTCTTCACATTTTTCTGTAGGTCATTCCGCCTTGTCAATAATGTTTTATGAAAATCAAAATAATCATATCAGTAGAATCCAACTATGTTTTCCGCTTATACACACCCAGATCCAAACAGCAAGCCACGTGCAATTGTTTCCTAAGCACGGCGCATTAATACAAATATGATAATGAGGGTTGTAGTGTGGACTGTCCATCCGAGGTAAACAATATTTACGCGTTTGAACTTAACAACATACAAACGTTTGATAGTATTATGGCATTACCAATTTTAATAGGTGCGTGTTATATGAAAATAACAATAAATAATTAATATTTATGACAAGGATAACCTTTAACTTTAATCAGTTCTAATCTTAGAAAACTTCTATGGTAAATAATGATACGATACCGAGTAGACGGCTCCAAGGAAGGGTAAAATGCAGAATGATTAAGTAATTATACGTTTGATTATGTATGGGTAACTAGAGACCTATGTCACTATAGCATACAACTCCCCTTTTCTTTGGAGGAGGTGAAAGTGTTTGTGACATACTGGTGTAGTAATTGATATTTATCGCAAAATTATCCAGTGTATGAAAGACCCTCCGCGTATGAAAGACAATCCCCATAAGATTAGCTTGTAAGAAACTTTCAAGTTCACGGTTTCTTGGAAAAATTTATATTTTCTGTCATGAAAATGTGGCAAGTGTTGCTATTAGTAGTGCAAAGATATGCTACAGAAAAATATGCTTGTGGAATAACGTGTGGACAGACCAATGTTCTCCCTTGATTGGCTAATGCATGACTTGTCATGTCTGTTTGCATGTACATCTATGATTCGACTGGGCACAAGAGGGATGTTTGACAAAGTTGGAAAAAGCAGGAATTGACACAACACATTTCTGGCTGTTACCAAGTTTGGCTAAATTTTGGAAAATTCCATCGTCCAAAACATTTACTGTATATATGGAATATGTATGCAGTGGATGGTGTGCATTTACGAGTTTTTCTCTCTTACCGTTAATAGTCAAGATCTTCCCTAGCTTGCAGTCCATTTTCTTTTTGTTTTATCTCATCTCTGTCTTTCATTTTTTATCTTCGGTTTGTAAGTTATTCGTTTTTCTTTTCCAAATTACTTTGATAAACTTCTGAAAGTGTCGGTGTTTGTTTCATTTTAAAACAACTTCATTGAGCCAAACAGAAGACAACAATGGTTGCGTCCCTTGACCAAATGTATTTCATAGTGCTGACAGCATGACGAAACAGCGGGGACGAGACAAACAGACCGAGATAAGAAACGTAAGCTTAGCAAAAGAGCAAGATTTCTCTGTCGTATTGGTGAGAAGACTTGGGCCAAACATCTATCGCAAGCACATAATTGTTATATGTTACCATGAAAGGTGAACAATTTAGGAGCCCACACACAAGGGTGATGTTGCATATAACCAAGATTCGAACCCAAAAGAGAATCACGAAGAGATAAGTGTATCGCCTAATGACGTGTCTGAAGTATTCGGACAAGACATCCAAACCCTGACAGCAATCTGACAAGTGAAAATTCTTATCCACATAATCCTGCAACAGAGGTGCTTATCTTAAAATCTGTATGTAATTGTTTGCATGCTATTTCCATTATGCAGTGATTAAGACTGATGTGAAATGTCTTCGTTCTTATTTTAGAGCGAATGCGACTATAGAAGAACACACAAGTGGTGGACATGATCAGTCGGATGAGGAAATTATCATCTCGAGGCAGGTACGGATTGTCCAGTAATGGAGGTATATTTACACCAGGAAATTAAGCGGGGTTTGGGATGGCAGATAATCTTACAATGTGTAAACTGTGGCTTCAAACTCGCCTAAAGTTAAGCTGTACAAAAGGTTCCATCCGGCACACCAGGCTCTAGTGCTCTTGCAGTGAGCTTGGGATTACGGGCGGGACTTCAAAAGACGCCTATGGGAGATAGAACGGCCACACTCTTGCTTACCGTTATTGATGTTCCCCTCCAACTCGGATCGACATTGCAAGGACTGTAAATAAAGCATCTAAAGTTACAACTGAACCAAATCAGAAGGGCGTGCAATACTGAAAGAAACTTAAACTGGTGTGGGACATAACCAAACATGTTGGCAGCAAACATTCTTTACATTCTTCCCCTATCAATGTAGCATTTGAGACTCGCTGCAGCTCTGTTCATATAGTTAGTGCGGATAAACCTGCTTCACTATATTTACAAGCTGCTGGAATCGCTATGTGAAACAAGCACTGGTCATCATTATATCATTGCGGCTGCATGTGTAAATAAATTGTGATGGATCGGAGCTAAGCTTAAAGAAAAAAGGATATTTTGTTGTATACCCTAATGGTCATGCCGATTGTACTGAGAATATTCTATAAGTAGCGACTGACTCTGAATTAAAAGTGAAACGTGAAATTGGGAAACGGTTTGCACGTCAAGAAGTTTAGACGGTAATGTGTAATCAGCCCTTGGATTCCAAGAAGCATATTAAACATTTTATTCCATGTGGTGAAGTGGAACGTTTAGCAGATGTGATTCATTTGGGAATGCCACAGTTTAATATAAATTGCATTAAATTATATTCACTGATCTCATGTTTCCTGTTTCTTTAACAAAGGAAAGCAAGAACTAGGTACAAAGTCCTAAATAAGTTAAGGCACACAGCAATATGGTATTGTAAAAAGTTATTGAAGAAAATGGAAGTAATTCACTTAAATCAAGCGATATTGCCCAAAATTCTGTATGCAACACTGTGCTGATATGATGGCAACTGTTTCATATGCCGGAGATGCTCCATGGTCGTGGTGGTTGTCATAGAAATAACTGGTGGCTCAATTCTAAATCTATCGATCGATTCAAATACAAAATCTCCAGTCTGCAAATGGAAGAGGATGACAAGCAATTACTACAAGAAATGCTGATGATGAAAGTAAGTGAAGGTTCTTTAATGACAATGAGACTTTACACAAAACACATAAAAATACGAGACTAAACAAGATCACGTGGTGTTTCACTATGGATGTCAGCTACGCCAGGAACGTTGAAGGGAGACTCACAGCAACTATGCATAGAATTAACAACGATTTGGGTAAATCGACGGCAAGGAAGTTGAACAATATTAGTGTCAACCTTCCAAGAACCTTTGAGGCTCATTGATCAAAATGTAACAAAAATCTGAATATAACATATAATCCCGTGCCAGACGGACGATCAATCGCCACACACTCAAACGACATTGTGACATGATATATGCCTTTACTATGTACATAACATTACATAAACCAAGGACGTATGACTACACGAAAAGGGAATTAAATATGCTAAAACAAAATGAGAATACGTCTAAATCATAATGAAAGACGCGGTTGAGAAAAAACAGCGACAACACCAGAACCAACAACCCAAGTACAGTCGGGAAATCTGAAGCACATATCATTTATTGTGACATTTGCCTCCACCATCTGACGAGGTCAGTCTGGGGAACAGAAATAATACGGCTGTTTTAAACATACATATATACAAATACAAAATAAAGAACACTCGCCATACAAAAACAATAAATATTTTTCTGAAATTGTCACTATTGATAAATTCTAAATTCCAGCATGCAGTCTGGATTTGTAACATGATACAAATTTTTTTTCCATTCAGGTAATAGTCTCCAGAGCAATTTCCCCAGTGGCTTTCAAGCATAAATAAGATGTATTAATATATAAATTATTATGACACAAATGGCTTCACTCCAGAGGTTTGTGCATCTCTAAACTCTTAATTAAGCAATGTAAGCAATTATGTCTACATGTTTTTTTTTTCCATTGCTGTGTATTAACATCTTCTACAAACGTAGGCCATAGTTCCTATTGTGTGTTTGGTCACCAATTGAAATGCAACAATGCCCATTTTGGGCCAGGACAAACTTTTCAATATGTTGCAATGCAAGATTTTCTATTCTTTTACACAAAACAACCTCCCTTCATGCTAGCTTTTACATCAGTAAATTTGTACATTATTACAGAAAAACATTTATTAGTTCTATCAACACATATCAAAAGAACGTCCACATCCTGAAAGACGGCAATTTTGAAATGCTGAATTAAAAGGAAAAATAATTTTAAAATTTAACTTGAAATGTGAAGATGATAGTGTTTATTTAACTTAATCCATGCAACACACTCCTGAATCCAATCCCTGTCAAGTTTGTCGTACCTGATCAAGTTGCAGACTCAGTGCAACTCAATGAAAACTCAAGGCAAACTCAATGCAAAGAGAAATAATTGGGTTTATTCAATATTTTTTAAAATGGATATTACACTGAGAGACCATTCTTAACATGTGTCCCATATTTATATTATTTATTTATACTATATATATATATATATATATATATATATATATATATATAATGTGTGTATGTGAGAAAGCTTGCCAGTAG
>JAECUM010034831.1:0-16038 GCA_016617855.1 Megalonaias nervosa
ATATATATATATATATATATATATATATATATATATGACAGTAATTAGGTATGAGTCAATGCTTTTTAATTAAGTTGTCTTAATTTAGGAAATATAACTCTCTCTCTTATGAGTATCGCGCGAAAACTATTTGACAAGGCCTCATCATACTTTACTGGTGGGAGATTTGTAGCTGAAAAGTCATCTATGCTGAATGAATTGTAGGCCATCAATGAATTGACTGCTGCCATATGGGAATACTAGTATTCTAATAATGTTTCCATAAGTTTATATTGTATGCGATGATACAGTAGAAACCATGTAGTCGCCACGAAAAAAAACCTCCTCGCAATCACCGTGTATGTACTTGATGTAGCCCGAAAAAAAATATAAATATTGAGAAAATGGCTGAGAATTTACACTTTCCAAGAGAGCATTGGACAAGTACTGATCAAGGGAGTAATTAAAGGATGTCCCTTGAAGGATTATGAGTTGGTACCTGAGGCATATCGACAGAGGTTTAGGAATTGTAAAAAAGAAATTAGCCAACCCCATGTCGAGTTTGCAAGGGAGAAAAAAACGACTGTTGGATAGATGGTTTGCATCTAAAAAGATTGATAAAGATTATGACAACCATAGACAACTCATATTAGTTGAAGACTTCACGAATTGCGTCCACAGTAATGTTAAGACCTAGCTTGATGAACCAAAGGTGGTATCTTTGGAAGATGATGCTCGTACAGCTGACGATTAATCCTTGACTTACAAAGTTCATCTGACAGAACCTTTTCCTCTTAGCATATTTTGTAAGCTATAAACCATCTCAGTCTCGTACAAGTACTTCCAAATCTCAATCTGGCACAACAGCGAGAAAACTTCTTATAAGACTGATCATTTATAAGTGCAGTTTTTGCGAGAAATTAGGGCACGTTATTTCTGATAGCTACAAACTGAAAAATAAGCAACAGAATAAAGACAGGGCTATTCCAAATGTTCTTATATCTAAGATGTCAGGGTCACAGTCATGTATTGGAAACAATTTGTTGGGTCCAGCAAACCCCAGTCTGATTTTGTCATGGAGAATTATGAACTTAATGGTGAGTCTGTCACTGCTATCCCTATCGAAATGTTAAGGGACACATGACATCTTCCGAGTATTTTATTATCAAGTATTTTGTTTTTATCTGAGAATTCTCCTTCTGAAAGTTTTCCTATTCAGGGAGTAGATAGTGGCTGTATTCAAGTTCCATTACATAATATACATTTACCATCAGGCATAGTCTCAGGACATGTGACTATCGGAGAAGTGAATTCTTTGCCCATTGAGGTGTTCATTTCTTGCTAGGTAATGACATAGCTGGAGAAAACGTTAATCCACATGTAACTTTCAAGCCTTGTTTGGACCAAAAGTTGATCCTATTAAAAATGAAATCCTGATTTATATCCTGCTTGTGCAGTTACTAGAGCTATGGCAAAAAGAGCTCTTGAGAATGAAGTTGATCGGGAAATTATTTCTTTAGCTGACACATTAATTGATCAGACTTTTGAAGAGGTTACATTTCCTCTAGGTATTGGTCAATCAAATGGTATTTATCACAGTGATTCTCTTTTTACTATGCTTTCTCTTAATTTTAATCTGGGTGACCAATGACAATCATTCATTATCGAACAGGAACAAGACTCTGTGATCTCCTGTTTGTTTCGGACGGCTATTAGCAAAACTGAAGCCACACAAGTCTGAGTTTATTATTTTGTGCAAAATGGGGTCCTTATGAAGATATAGAGACCGCATGAAGTACCCGCCGGAGACGAGTGGTCAATGAGCTATCTGATTGTTGTTCCTAAGCTGTATAGACAGGAACGTCTTAGTTTAGCCCATAAAACTCCTTTGACTGCTCTTCTAGAAGTCAGTAAGATCTTACTGCCATAACTAATAAGATCTTGAATCATTTTTATTCGCCGCAAATATTAAAAGTGATGTTTCTAAATTTTGTAGATCTTATCACACTTGTTACATGGGACGAAAACCCAAATCAAAGGCTCATCTGCAACCTATTCCTGCACTGGACAAACCATTTGGTAGAATAACGGTAGACTGTGTTGTGGTGCAGAAAATTTGTCAAAATCGAGTTGTCCATAGACAATTAAAAATTTATTTGTATGCATAAGAGACCCACTTGTCCGCATTTTCAAAGTTAAAAACAATAGTGGAGGACAGGACTATTACAATGTTTCCTTATATTAAGCTGCATCATTTAAATGCATGCAGTATGGATCTGTTACGTGGAAATTATACTGGATATTTCAACTTGTCTTAATTTTGGATTTTATTTTCAGGGTCACAGTATGGCCTTTTCTAATCTGTCCAATCTATCAAGGGTCAAATGTTATGTCTAGAAACAAGTTATGTATGAATTAGACATCCAACAATTTAAATTTCCTTCCTATCATCCTGAAAGTCATGGGGCGTAGGAAAGATTTCATCAGACTTTGAAGAATGTGATTAGGTCATATTGTTTTAATACCGGAAGAGATTGAGATGAAGGTGTTCATTTGCTGATGTTTGCTGTTAGGGAATCAGATCAAGAGTCTTTAGGTTTTTAGTCATTTATTCTTGAGGTAAAAGGTAGGATTATCTTATCTGCTTTGACAACCTTTCATTACGTCATCTGCATTTTACTACAATCTGAATCTCAAATTATTACAATACAAATTTCAATCACACAAATAAAAAAACAACAAGTGGACCAAGTGGACCTGATATTGCTCATCAAACTACATAGCAATTGACCATTTCACGAAGCCGTCTCTGTAGTACTGTAAGAACACGCCCTCTTGAACGTGACAGAACAGGACATCAAACCTAGAATTGGGAATTTTTTTTTCATCTCAGAATGAATACTTTGGTAAATTTTTAACACACAGTTTTATGATTTCTATCTTTATCACCAGCAATTTTTGTGTAATTTATTTTCAGATGTACATCTATAGCAGAACAAAAGTTAATATTATAAACCAAAATTACCGCGGTTGTATAGTTTTCTTTCTTGTGTAGAGAAATTGCCTTTCAAATTAGTAGTGTTAGTAGAAATCGCTGTTGATGTTTTCATGGTGAAAAAAGTATTTTTTTATGACGAGTCCTCAAAATGAAATTTTTTTTTTGTATATTAATCTGACATAACGTAAATTAAGGCTGCATTATAATAATTGTATTTGTTACTTACAGGTGTTTTTAGAATCCTGTTTCCTGTCAACATAAGGTTGGTTGGTTGGTTGATTGTATTTTTACGGCACACCAGCACTGTCAGGCTGTATCTTTGATCATTTACAAGTGGTAAAAGGTTTCGTATCGACCAGCAATATGAAACCAAACAGTTGAAAGTAAAACGATAAGATGGTAACGGTAATAAAGAAATAAAGCTTCTCGATCAACGGGGAATGTAAATGGTGTATGTTAATGAAGACAGATGAAACGTTATTAAAAATAAGGGACGGTATATACATCACATAAAACTGCTCGAGGTGATAGCATAAAAGCTATAGCTTATAATAAATGTTTACTTCCTTCAGGAATTCTATAATACGAGTCAAAACAGATTTAAAACTCGTCTTCGATGCTCAATGAACAGTCTCCACTCATCTGGATCATGAACGATGTTGAGGGCTGTCATAACACCATCAATGTTGTTGCAGGCTACAAGATCACCTTCCATGAAGATTAATGGGACACGATCCTTTTGACGGTCACGGAGCATGGAAACCCTAACATCACCTGCCAGGAGATTCCAATGCTGTAGCCTGTAGTCTGGAGCACAACAGCTCTGCCTTACTGATAGTTCCAAATCCATGACAAATTCATTCACTTCACCTTGTGTTATGAGATGTGATTCAGAAGAGGACGATGGGAGAAAATATGGGTCATGTGACATTGAAGTTTCATCCTCTTACTCTTCCTCATCTGACACAATTGAGAATGATTCTGTTGCATCAGGAACCGGCAGTCCTTCTCCGTGGGGTACTGGGCATATAACTGATGGAAAGTTTGGATAATGCACAGTCCACCTTTTTCTTCTTTGACACTCCTTTCCCAACTGGATTCACCATGCAGAAGTAACATATGATCTGTTGGCAATCTCCACATCATTGGTACTGCAAAAAACATAGATTTCCTTTTATTGGTCAACCACTGGCAAATATTTGTTGCAAAAGTGCTGCAGCATATGTATGTGGCCCACCTCTTGTCCTGATTGCCAATTTTGCATCCAAAATAAAGGTGATAGGCTTTCTTAACCATAGTGGTTATACTGCGCTGCTGTGATGCAAAAGTAACTTCACCATAAACATAGCAGAAATTATCTGCATTGTTCCCACAAGTACGAGGCATCTCTGCTTACTTTGACTAAACAGAAATGTGTCCCTTTGCAAAATCAAACACTGACAAACAAGAGAGCACGACACTGTATAATTTCTAGAGCTGATATAGGGCAATTTGTTCAGCAGAGTGATGTAAGCTTAGTTATGATTGCATCATCCATGACTTCTAGGAATAACATGATGCAATTCATATCATGTATGACACAATGCCAGCTTCAGATTGCATCATTAATTGTTTTGCCTAAAAAGCAAGTACTGTCCAAACCCTGTCATAGATTTATTCATAGATCCAGTCGAAGATGTATTTTAGTCATTTCTGGGTTAAATTGAGATCCCGTCTCTTTATAACTCACTTATCCTCCACCATTCCCAAGTCAAGGGTCGTATATACTGACCCAGTATCATATCCTTAAACTAGAGCCAATGAACAATAGTAAGCATCATTTTCGTTCTCAGTGACCAAGAATTAGTAACGTTTGACAACATCTATTTCGGAAGCATTTTGGCTGTAGACGAGTGTTATAAAAGCAAAGCACGTGTTATTATGGAAATGGAGAGTTGACTGCTCTCTTGTTGGCATTGCGGCAATGCACCCATGTTGGAGAATCCCATTACTTACGGGGAGTTTTGATGTACAGCATTTGTTTTACAATATTGTTTTCTGATATATAGCATTTGTTATACAACAATCTGATGTTTAGCATTTGTTATACAACAATCTGAATATAGCATTTGTTATACAACAATCTGATGTATAACATTGTTATACAACAATCTGATATATATCATTTGTTATACAGTACAGCAATCTGATTTACAGTAATTGCTTTACAACATTCTGATGTATATCATTTGTTATGCAACATCCCGTGTATTGCATTTGTTATATAACAATCTTATGTAAAGCATTTGTTATACCATACAGCAATCTGATTTACAGCATTTGTATTACAACATTTTGATGTATAGCATTTGTTATACAGCAGTCTGATGGCTAGTATTTGAAAAGATCAAGAGACCTTTGAATTAGACAAATGCAGCTTTCAGAACATTGAAAGTGAATCAAAATCGTGCGGAACACATTGATGCTCTTCAGTCATACTACATATCTTCATCTGATTGGCTGAAAAAAAATGCGATCATGGCAATAATATGTCACCAGAATATGACCCCTATGCGGTTGCTGTCAGATCTTCACGTAGGACAGTGGAGATCTGATTTTAATAAGAATGAGACATAAATCTAATCATCCAAACTCAAGAAAGTGATGAACGAACTATGTGGCCTCCGAACCAGGTACATTAAAAGTAGATTATGACTATCTTAAATTGCGACCACATGATCTGACACAATGGTAATTTACCTCAATACCTCTGGTTCCTAACAGTATTTTCCTTGAATGTAGCTTTACGAAAAACATCTCAAAAGGCTTATGTTAGTTGCAGGTATCAAAACACACTTCCATGCAGATGTTGCACGAGGGCAAGCATCCAAAAAAAGCACGCTTGTATGCGAGTTGGAAGGAGGCGTTCAATAGCGCTCCATGAGAATGGGACACAGACCTCCATAGGCGCCTATATGAGGTTAGGATCATTTTGAAAGGGGCGTTTCATGGACAAATATATCTTTCTAATAAAAAAAACTTCCTTTAAAAATATAATACATCATTGATGCCAAAATGGTCCGTATGTTAAGATAACTATAGCAAATAAAAACATAAGAATATCATTCACCTGAGCTGACAAGTCAGTGGAAGCTCATAGCAAAGTAAGTTTATCTACCCCAGCCCAATTTTTCTTTTAAACAAAGTGATGATCTCACAATGCAAATGCATGCCCGTTCATATGTGATAATTTTCAAAAGCAATGTGTACTCAACAGCTTCCTGTGTACATGTCCTATGTCAATTTCAAGAACAATACAAACCTAATTCACAGATATATCCATATCTTCAATTATTTAACAATAATATCTAAGAAACCCCATCATAGTCTTAAGTTAAGAAATTTGACAGGGACCGATTTACAAAACTATCACCTAAGCACAGGATAGTCCTACATTGTTAGATGTCGACCCTGCTGTGAATAAGTAGGAGAGGGGATTGACATCTTACTGCCGAAACAATGGGTTTTGCATTGCGTGTTTCATGGTCAGTCAACATAGAAAATTAAAGCTGTATTTTCAAGAACATCGCACAAATTTGACAGTCCATATCAGCTGTGTAGCATTGATTAAATTCTAATTGCTTCGGTTGTACAACATACACTCTAATGACATTTTCTTTACTGAGGTATATTCAGGCACAATGAAGTGCTTAGTTTTTTAAAATATGTTGACTACCATGTCCTGATATGGCACACAAAAAAACTGAAGTAGTTATCAGTTGCACTAATATGGCCGACGATTCAAAACATAATTTCTTTTAGTATATGTAAGGAACGTGTTAAAAATATTTGATAGTCGACTGAAAAAGCGCAGGGTGTGAATCACAAATGGCTGCTCCTTTGATACACATATGCTAATGTTAATACCCCGTCCACGAAGTTGTTTTCTGAACCTGTTCATAATACCCATTTGGTGAGTTATCTTTTCATATATTTTATCGCTAGTGCTGACTTTTCTTTCGGGGATTATACGCGTTTCTAAACTCTTAATATTAATTCATATAATGGGTTTGTAAATATCTGTAAGGTTGATGTGTTTATTTTGTCTATAGCTTGAATTAATGTATTGCCTGAACTTGATCATGGTTCTCACATGCGCACACATTGGTACATGTCTTTCATTAACGGTCAAAAGAGGAAGAATTCTTCTTTGTTGATTGTAAAATATATGCATTAATTAGATATGTTTTTATCAGTCGCTCGTCTTTTCAGGGAAGTTATATCCTTCTTCATTTGCATTGAATATTCTTGAGTTATTGGAGTTGTCTTCCCTTATACAGGACATTGTGTTTAGTGAATCATACCCGTTTTGTGGTAACTGACTGGTGGAAAGCAGCAGCAGAAATTGCAGACACTTTTCCTAATTATTCGAGCTGAATATTAAATGCAAACATTTAATGAGCATATTAAATAGTTATGTAGAATTTATGAAAGTTTTTATGTATACTCGTGTTTATTTGTTGAACAGTATACAGAAATATTAAAGGTCACCAGCCATACTCCAACATATTTTTTAATATCAGATTTGCATTACATGATTAAAAGTAGTTATACTCGCACAAAAAGAACAAAAAAAATTATCAAGTGTAAAGAAGAAATAATAATTTAATTACTCGAAATAGAAGTATACAACGCTGTTACATCCCCTTAGCTACAATTTCCCACCTATAGAGGACGCCTGCCGGAAATGACGTACATTTATCCCCACAAGACGAAGTACATGCTTCTTGTTGTTAAAAAATAAAACACTATAAACTATGGATAGGGAACATTTAATGAAACTACTGAAAACTAATTTACTGTTCAGCCTTATATCGATATGCGTGCACGACGCACTAGATTCTGTCGCTTTCAAAACTGTTCCATTGTTTCAATTTATTTTGAAAATTCCCGTTAATACAAGTAAAAAGGAATCAATGTTGGCTTCCCTATGTCGGCCGACTATATATAAAAAAAAAAGAAAAAAGAAAAAAGAAAAAAAAGAAATCGGCACACTTAAAAGAATCCAAAGGAAACAAACATGTCTTCCTTACGTCTGCCGACTTTATAAGAAAATATCGGCACACTTTATAGATACCAAAGTCAGTTTGCGGGGTTGGTTTGCTTTGTAATAAAATAACCTTTGTATTTGATATCCTGTCGGTTAAGTTTAAGAAAGGAGTTTATTGCTTTCTGTGTTTATTAATCACCTAGTCTTCTATTTGTTTGCCATATGTAGTCATAATTGATGTTTGCAGGGCAAATATATACACAACAATAACTTGCTTTAATAATACTTTTGTAACCCATGCTAGCGAAAAGATTATCATTTGCACTCACAGTGAATGTATTTAAAAATAATTATTTTTTATTTGCGAGATACCGTCGTATAGTTAACCTGGATACAACACATTCTTGGTCAGTTTGCACCTTGTAACTTATCATGCGTGAATGGCAGGTGCCTTCAAGCAATTAGTTATTTGACATAAGCGATACACAGTAAGGATGCATACGCAAGCCGGCATCCGCTACATATAGGGAGTTCGCGGATATATTTTTTTCTTTAATAAATTTCGCATGATGAAAAAAGAAGGAATAAATGATAACAATGCAAGGTTAGTTTCTTTCATTTTATTTTCAAATAAGTGTATGTTTATCAATTATTTTGTACCGTTTAAGCAAGGAGTTTATTGCTCTCTGTGTTTATTCATCACCCCGTCTTCTGTTTGTTTGCCATCTGTAATCATAATTGATGTTTGCAGGGCAAATATATACACAACAATAACTTGCTTTAATAATACTTTTGTAACCCATGCTAGCAAAAAGATTATCATTTGCACTCACAGAGAATGTATTGTAAAATATTGGGGGGGGGGAGGGCACAAATTCAACACAAAATTATTTCCTTTCTTATTTGTATGGAATAATGGAGCAAATATAATTTACGATATTGACCAATAATGACAAGCTTTTAATTTACGCGCGCACACACCAAGACAACTTGAAAAATAAAAACAAACAATAAACTTCACTGGTAAGAGCTTCGTATTGCAGCAAGTAAACACTGACAAAATGCTCAACATTATTCTCTCTCTCTCTCTCTCTCTCTCTCTCTCTCTCTCTCTCTCTCTCTCTCATGTGTAATCGAGTGTGTATTATATGCAGCAGTGTTACAACCTGAAGCCTAAAATTAAATATATTTGTTATAATATCTCTTGTACACTACCCTTAGAAAAATGTATACGTATTCTGTAGAATATAGTTTTATAAATCAATATTGATAATTTGACCGGAAGACTTATATTGAGAATATCGTTGTGCAGATGCATATAATTTTTTAGCATAAAAAAATGTATATAAATATTTTAATTAGAACGAGCAAGATATGTCAGTTTGTGTTTTCTCTCATATATATGTACGTTACGAAGTATGATTATTTTCTATGAAAGAATATCAAGATAGTTTGTTTAAATTTAGTTGTTTTTTTTTTCCCTAAAACATATCTTACATAGTATCTACTTGTTGTTTGAAGAAAAAGAACTTGTTCAAACTATTGATAAGCTGGGCCGAATTGTCTTTCGAATTGGGCCGAATTGTCTTGGGCCGAATTGTCTTTGAGCCAAATTGACTATAATCCGGCATAAATGATACAACTCTCCCATCCCCTCACCCTATTCGATCCCACAGCTTGAATCCACTTTTTTTTTTCTGGTAAAAAGGGTCTTTCGGAAAAAGAAAGAACCCTTTTTCCCATCATCACTCTTTTGGTTACATCCATATACAACACAGTGCACCATATTTGCTGTACAAAAGCACGATCGTAAGATATATCACACAGACATTTACGTGGGGAAATTAAACACTTGAATGGCTAGGTTGACTAGAAGGGATAAATGTAAGTCATATCCGTTTTTGGCACACGGAAACTACCGATTGTTTACGGAGATTGCCGAATAATCGGATTTTTAAGTCTAATTAAACATTTTTATGGTGTGCATACATAACAAATGCGTTTTATTTATGACTATAATAATAGCACACGTTTGTACAACATAGGTGGCCAGTGACCTTTAAGCTTTGAAGTGTAGCTGGCATATATGCATCAATTCCTTTACATGACTTTAGGGTGTGGGGTATGACATTTACATGTGAGAGAGAGCCGGAGGCAAACTAATTATAGACTGAATTCCGCACTGATTATACATATGTCAAGTAGTAGTAGTAGTACTAGTAGTAGTAGTAGTAGTAGTAGTGGTAGTACTAAACTCAAGTTACCAAATAAGAACAAAAATATTACAACTCTGTTGAAAACTCATCTATGTTGTTTACACTTCTAGTCGTTTTTTTCTGAAATAATAACTTCTTTGTCTTATATACAGTAAAATGTAAAACAACAACGTACACCTCATAATATTTATTCTGTTTCACGCAGGTGGTCTCACTACCAAGCATTGTCTGCGTGAGAATGGATTTGACAGTTCATTTTGTCCCTATTTCCAAGGACCTCAAAGCAATAGTCGTTGCCAACTAAAAGGTTCTTAAAGCGCAATCATTACATAAAAAATTTTTCTCTAATCGCATAATGATTACATGTCACGAAACTCTAATAATATCATACTTCCATGGTTTTTATTGTTTCACATTTGTATGATTCCTCAGTATGCCGTTCCGAGCAGAGTATTAGCACTTCACGCTGTGCAATACAAAACACGACCCAAACACCTAATTAAGAATTATTCCTATCTCAGATTGCTAGACATAAATATCTAACATATCCAGATAATTCTCTATGTTAAGAACTTAGGGAGGGTCCATTTAACGAAATGTATCCATGCTGTCATAGTATCGCAAATACTGTACACTATGATGTCTGCTCCAAGAATTAGCTAATTACTCGGATTAAGAAATATTTTCCTAAAACCCACTCACCAATCAACACAAAATTACTAAAATCTAACAAAGCATTAAACGGAGACATACATTCAAATAGCATCTACCCTAGGTTTGTTACAATACTATTCCTAAACAAATTACAATGAAACGTGGGTTTTTGGACATTTTAATGATTTTGGACGAGTTTAGTATTGAGTAAAAAGCAGTTCTTGATTGAATGACAATTGCCTGTGGGCGGTGATGGTTGGGGCTAGGAGAGCTAGATCGACATTTTGATAACTTCTTTGAAATATCACTAAGACCAGTGGAATGATTGCAAAAAGGGTTTCTCTTTTGGCATCACTAAGTTGGTTAGATTCCATATATATATATTTCCCCTGTTTTTCTACATGTAGGCAGGTAGGTAGGATGAAGTTTAATAGCAAGTGTTCACAATCATGGGAATAAAGTACCGATTACAAGTAAAGTTCCAAAACTATGAAGCCAAGAGGACAACCATTAACAGCACACGATGCACACGCCCCATTTTGAATACTTTTCGTTGTGGGTAACTGAAATTTTGCATATAAAACAATTTTCTTTTATCAGCCAGAGTGACCTTGACGTTTTACCTCAAACTCAATAGGCTTTCTTCTTGCCCTAAGTAACACCAGTCAAATGTTTGGACCAGGTGCCCAGATTTGTGATGAAGAACTATTCTTTTATGTGCGGACACTGTTTTTCTTCTTTCGGAAAGTGATATTTTTCTTCTTTGGGAAAGTGATCTTGACCTTTATCCTTTTGACCCAAAATGAGGCCTTCTGCTATACCCCAAGTGTAAGCCATCCACAAATTTTATGAACTGTGGTCAACAAAAGTTATTGTGCAGGAACCAAATTGGTAACAGGCAGAGAGGGACGGAGAAACATCGTAACATAATATGATCTGCCTTATGGTGGTGTATACAATTTTTAAAAAAAATAAACCTTAGTAAGGTAAAGCTTCGATATCAACGTAAAATATAGTCTTACCAGATACAAGATAAATGGCAAAAATGTTAAAACTCTAAAATATGTTTAAAATTAAATCCAGTGCGTTAGTTATTAGTTCAAGATATTACTTATGTTAGGCACTATCTGGAAGTACTTGCACTGCATCGAATGTGACCTTACTGGAACTGGCGGAACCACTCCTGTTTCTGTTTTTATCTCAGCAAAAGCCAAATCTAACTCAATAAACATATCATTTTCAAATGTGGGCTTTGATGATGGTTTTTCTGTTGAATGTAACGAAAACTTTTTACTGGTTATCAAAGCTCTAGCAAGTCTCTGAGAGAAAATATTAACGATTTTCTTCAGTAACAGAACAAAAAAGTGAAAAATAACAAACTGTCTCATCTCTTATTTGCTTTACAATCTCTTGCGGCGAAACTTCTCTACTTGGCAAAAACTTCTCAATATCTACATAAAACCTGGATAAAAGAAAATAAGAAATATGAATTTGCCTTCTGCGGGTCTTTACGAAAGTGATTACCGTATACACATTATCTATTGGTTTTTTTATTCAGCTGTTAATATTACCATCCTGCAATACGCTTGTTTAACTGATGAGACAACTGCAAATAAAATTTTGGTTTAAGATTCAAATATCCTATTTCTGTATGACAAAATTCCATATATGATGTAAATTATAAGTTTCCACAATATCAGCCAGTAAACCAAAACATGCGTGTAATAACTTTGTAATGTGCTACTGCGTTACTTGAAATATTACAGAAGCATTTTCTTTTCTTTTTGTTTTGTTGTTTGTTTGCGAAGAGGAGGAAATAGTGAGTTTGATATATGATATGAATAAGATGAGGCCGTCAGATATCATGTCTTCCATGTGCCAGATCCAAAAACGTTCTTTTGCCCGAGACGGAACAAACATTAATTTACTTGTGATGCACAGCTTCAGTGAAATTCAAAGGATGGGATTGATAAAGTCGTCCAGTGAGATGAAGTCTTGTGCGCCATAGTAAACATTAATACATAAAGTAATATAGCTTTGTTCTGTCCACAAAATGTACACTTTTTTTTTTTTTTATTTATTTTTTTTTTTTTAAGAGGATAGCTTGCAAGAATATTTGTTACATAACATGAATAGCTTTCAAACACGCTGACATATTTTATCTGCAAAACTTTTGATGCACACCAGCTTCAAGCCTGGGTGTGCATTGCAGAGATGGAGAATTATCGCAGCAAGGATAACAACACCTAGTAATTAGCAAGGATAAGTACACCTAGTAATTAGCAAGGATAAGTACATCTAGTAATTAGTAATGATAAATACATCTAGTAATTAGCAAGGATAAGTACACCTAGTAATTAGCAAATCATTTTCTTCACTTTTAAAAAGAAATGTTATCCAGATGAGTACATTTTATTTTGTTTCTTTACCTGGATAACAATTATTGAGATCATATCTATTTTCCTCGTCCGAAAGATTGCGTTTCAGTCCTAAATCACTGCAGCAAGCTAATTCACGTCACCAAAGTTATGCATTTAATGGCCTGCATACATATTTACAGATGCTGAAAATTTGACTATCACCATACTCAGGCATAACACAGTTTTAGTCCCTTTTAAACATATTTACTTCAGTTGACGTCACTGCATGCTCCATGATAATTTGCAAAGTCTGTACCGAATGACTTAGACCAAGATCATTTCAGCAATTCAAAGGTATGATCATGCAGAGCCTCCAGATGAAGGTCTGTACCATTTGCCGGACGTAACCAGTTCACGCAATATTAATTGTTCTAAATTGTATGCATTATTTGTCCTAGTTGCAGACAACGAATGTACCTTGCATATTAAATGTTTAGATCCTCTTACGAAAAGATACTACACATAATCACGAGAAAGTAACTAGTTCAGACCCTCTATTCAATGAACAACCTTTTTGATGAAAAAATACAACCAAGTTTATATAATATTTTGCTTGATTATGAGAAAACGGAATTTCTGCATCTTGGAGTCAAGGGAGTTGGACAAGAAAGATGGAGTAAAGAGGGGCGCGGTGTGTTCCTTTCTTCCATCTGAATGAAATTTTCACGTACGTATGTGCATTCGTATGTGTGTGTATATGACCGAAAATGTATAATATCGTACAGCAGTCAAACAATACACATTGTAATGTGCATCTGTATTTTTATACCTCTTGGTACATGATTGTGTCTATATTATGTGTAATTTATATCATGATTAAGTTGTAATGATCATCTAAGGAGTTCTGGACAATGTCATTTTGATACATCAGGACTGTTGGTGGACCAGTACATTCGAGACTCTAAAATTCGTTCCGAACATTCGATTCTTTTGGAATAGACTTTATGAGGATTATTTTAGATTCAATTCATAATACAATACGTTCCTCTTAAATTTCCATTTTGTAGCTTTGATAGTTACTTTTTAAGTTTTACAAAACTTGTTGTTTTTGCTTCTTTATGTTACTTTGCTTATGACCATAGAGTCTTAACAACATATACATACAGTGTTTGTATGCGCCTTTGTATGTGTCTTAAATATTTTACAGAAATATGAGAAAATCTTTGAGTAGCCAGTTATGAATAAAGAAATTTTTACGTGTTTGTTTCATTTCCAATTGCCGAAAAATTCAGCAAATGGGATGAGTCTTGTTTTCTTTTTCTTGTCCTTTTTTATTGTTTAACACATATGTGCCAATATACACGCTGTGTATATATGGCCATAGATTCATTACGCCTTCTGGCACAATTATCTGGCTCTAAAAATATCCAGAGCTGATAAATTTCAGACAAACATAGCGTCATCAACATCTTCAATTGAGGTATTAAAGAATCTTAGTGAATGTTTTGTTTAAATTAACGTAAACATATTGATATTATTCATCATAATAATGTATAAGAAATGATTTCCAGTTTTAGAATCAAACAATGCCAAGGAGTGTAGGTTATAAATCGTTGGAGATGCTTATGCGTCAGCTAGTGCAGCTTATTAACGGGTTTTGTTGGAAGTACAGGTGTGACTGAATACGTCAGTAAGTCCTTAAATTTGTGAAATACTCGCTCAGAATCAGTCCTGTGACAAGTATTGAAGAAGACACCGCGGAATCTAACAGAATGTAAGTTTTATAACCAGCCCAATTTTGTCCGTTGTCTATCGTGTAACATGTTATATCAAATGTGTTCATGTTTCAATTATTCAATCATTTGGGGTCAGTGGCAAATTTATGTGATCGCTTGATTGAGAGAGTAAACTTAAAAAATTAGCCGTCGCCTTTAAAAAGGGTAAATAAATTTAAACTGCATACACTATCCTCACAAAACCATTGAGTTATAGGTTTACGATGGAGAAATATAAACAAAATGTTATGTTAGGAAATAAAAGGGTCACATTTAAAAAGGGAGGTGTTCCCAGTGTCATTTCAAACAATTGTATATTTTGCTATAAGAGTTAATGTCACTCATATATAACCATAAATAACGTTATCATTTTTTTCGCTTTTTCCCCCTCAGCGTGGCTTATATAAATATATGTTAGCAAATAAGCAATGACCTGCATTGAATGAGGATACTGACAATACGTGTAACATTAGCCATTTCAGTTTCCAAAATATCTTCGTGATTGCATTTTATTTCATAACCTTTCGCAAATTCACTTCACTACATTAGCAAGTTGTTTTGTCCCGAACTACGTCACTTCTGCTTAAATGTCTGGAGTAGGTAATACCTGTGCCAACGTTTTGTGAGTGTCACACTTTAGAACGCGATTATTTGCAAACGATGCACTATACATACACAATAACAACAAATATAAGTTTTTATTCATGGAAGCTGCAAAAATAAATTTAAACAGAAACCTTTATATTTGGCTTTTAAGGTGTTGTCTTGCATACCACTTAAATGTACCATGTAAATACAATTACCACTTAAAAAAACCCCAAAAGGCTGGTATTGGCTAATCATGAGAGTTATTTAATTTTGATAAGTAATCAATTACAGATGATGTGGAAACATCATTAATCCTTATGTGACTTTAACCGGCATTGTAATGGTATTTCCGTTGAAGATAAAAATGAACATGTGATTTACTATACCTAACACACACACACACACACACACACACACACACACACACACACACTATGAT